>JAYXIM010004357.1:0-25180 GCA_037575425.1 Anastrepha fraterculus | reverse complement strand
GAGAAATTGTTGAAATCAACGTTGAGCGCGAAAACAAAACAATAAAATTAAAAAACAGGGTTGCTATAACTATAACTGTTAGAAGTTTACGCAACCTTTTTAGGGGGCAGAATAACATAGCTAATGAATGGAACTTTTACTTGAAGTGAATTTTGTATGTGCTTTCAGCTAGTCGGCTCTTGTGCTGGAGTGACAAGGTTTTTTGGTATTGGTGAATGCCTCTGCACAATAGATTTCATGGGCACAAGAAACAAATACTAAACATACTAACTGAAAAAAGAGGTGAATGCAATAAAACTGGTGTCATCTATGTGTCAGGCCCGGGACTTTCCAGCCCATGTGTTACAATCGAATTTTTAATATAATTATTTTCTTCGCGTGTCGTTACCTTCCTATGTCAAAATGCGTTATGCCCGCAGGACGATTAACGAATCGTCGACATTAATTTCTCTTTCTCAAACAAAAGAAATTATTGTTTCATAAACTTAATAAAGAAATAAATACATAACATTACACACTCTATTAAAAGTAATATTTGCTACAGATGTGTCGAGAGAGCGTATTTATTACAATTTGTCATTCACTCTGTTGCTGCAAAAAAATTAAGAGAAAGAGACTACAATACAGTCATTGATCATAGTTGCAAAGTGAAAATTCTAGAATCAAAACCTTATTAATGTTTTTCAAACGGAATCAGATTCCTCCGATCCACTTCTTTCTAGTCTTAGCGTTAACAAAAACAATCGCAATAAAAACCGAAAAAATAACTTATAATGTAATTTGATGAAACAAACGCCATCTTTCTTACAGTCACATGAAGATGGCCTCGATAAATCTATTGGCGCTATTGGCCGAGTAGGCGGTAAGGATGTTGATTAGAATTAGCATTAAATGATGAGTAGAAAATAGATTTTTTTTTAATATCTTATCTCGTCACTGTATCTTAATTTAGATATTCCTAGCATATATGTACAAAGTATCTGGTATCTAAAAATTAAAAACTAAATTAAAAAATAATTATAATATATTTCTATAATATATAAAATAAAATATAATATATTTCTTTCTCGTACTAATAAGAACTAAAACATTGAATTACAAAAATTACTTATGATAGAATTACAGGCCTCTATTATGAGTTGGATTCTATCTTCGATATTCGATGGTTGTCGAACATCGAAAATCGAATGTGAATTTGGTATTATGAGGGGTGCAACGCTGTCGAAATTTTCGTTGTATACCGAATTTAAAGTCGAATGCAATTTTGCTTTCGATTGTGTAGCGTATTGTGGGAAAACTTGTGAAACTGTAAGTTGTGTGCGATTATTTATGGTTTTATAGTAACCAAATAATAAATATATACTAATTGTGTTAATTTTATGCAGGTCGAAAGTCGTGAGTACCAAACAGCAATTAGAAAGGCTAGTTTCATTAATGGAAGAGAATCCACAATTCGCAAAAGGGATTTGCTCCAAAGTTCAAGCAGCAAAAAAATGGGAGGAATTTACAACGGAGCTGAATTGCTTGGGATCACCAGTGAGAACGGCAGCAAAATTGATTAAGCTTAATAATGTTTTTTTTTGTGATGTTTATAGAAATACATTTTTATTTTCCCTGGCAGGTATGGGCTGAAATACATATTTTTTTCAAATGACAAATGATTCAACAAAGAAAATTTATAACAAAAATAAAACAGAAACTGTGGCGTAAAGGTTTCTATTTAATACTTTTTAGATTTTTCTATAATATTCTCAAAATTTAATTTCTTATGTTTTCTACTTCTCCGTTATTTGACTCCACTTCAATAGCTCATCGTACACAGTGGGTTGAGCAAGTCCTAGCATACCTTCATTACCAATACTCAATTGGTACGATCCCTGAGCATAAAATCGCAGAACTGTGGCTAGCTTTAAAATATTTGGAATGGATTTGGCTCGGGTGCACTGCTGCAACTGGTTTTCTGTACTGGACAGTAGGTTCATAAACGCCTCTTTACATAATCTAAAGTTCTTTAAAAATCTGTAAAGAAATTTCTGTAATATTAAGTACGTCAACACATTTTGAAAATTCTAAACGTACTCAGTGGAAGCCATTTCTAGGGGTTGGATGCGCCCCTCAAATGTTTTCTACTTCTAGCTAGTTCCACTAGTCTTTCATCGTCCGATAAATCGTCGAACCACAACTCCGTTGTACTCATTTTCACAAAAAATACGTTTTTTAACTTTTAAAAATGTTGTTAGCAAAGAATTTCAACACAATCGGTTTTTCTTTTATTTTGATTTGCTGTATCAGCTGAGAAAAATTATTTATTGTAAATGCGTCGAGCGATCGAGATTCACAATAGTCATATTCTTCAACGAATGAGCACCATAATACCAAATGAAAATTCGTTCGATCAGCACTTTCGACTACAGTCGAAGATCGAATGTTGCTCATAATAAGGGCCACAGATTACAAAGATTTGCGTATTTTTTTTTAATAAAAAAATAAATAAATAAACACTTCTGTTAGTTGTTTGGCCGAGCTCCTCCTCCTATTTGTGGTGTGCGTCTTGATGTTGTTCCACAAATGGAGGGACCTACAGTTTCAAGCCGACTCCGAACGGCAGATATTTTTATTCATGGCAGAAATACACTCGGAGGTTTGCCATTGCCTGCCGAGGGGCGACCGCTATTAGAAAAAAGTTTTTATTAATTTTGCCTTCACCGAGATTCGAACTAACGACCTCTCTGTGAATTCCGAATGGTAATTACGCACCAACCCTTTCGGCTACGGCTATTTCCTCTAAATATTATAGGTACTTGTTACGTCGGATACACTCTTGGAATCTGGCCCCCGTATTTCATGCTACTTGCTGGAAAATGATGTCGGGATGAACCGAGCGAGGGATATTTTCTTTTAGTGCTGAGATGGTCGCTCTGCTTGTTTCATATACTTTACTTTTGAGGTATTCCACAGAAAAAATGGATAGTCAGGAAATGTTACCGAAACGGCTTATCAGTTTTAGGCCTGTCACAATAGGTGACTGAAGTGACCCGCAAAACGTAAAATTAATGATTATTGAAACGAAAGGATTTAAATAAAACTTATAGTAATCGTAGACGGTGGGTAAGATTATAACTTCTGGATCGGGACGCACTTTCATTTTTCAGGACAACTTGGTTAAACCTAGCCCTTTCTATACTGGGTAAGACTCCGTCAGAAAATATGAGATTTGCAAGTGGTCTTTCGATTTCTTTGAAACTTTGGGAAATATTAGTTCTAGGTAAGATACATTCGAGCCTAAAAGGATTTTGAAAAATGTTCAAAATTGAGTCATCTACGCCATGTTGAAAATCGGGACCGTGTTTTTTTCAAAAATCAATATTTCTTGAACCGTTGGATGGATTTCAATGCAATTTACAGACAATATAGAAACAAATAAGTAGTTTAAATTAGTATTATGTTAAAAAAAAATTTCGAAATTTTGACCAAAAAAAAGTCAAAAAAATTTTTGAATCAATTTTTAGTTGATTTGGCCAGTTTTTTAGATTTTCTGTTATACACGTAACGATTCCTTATGATTTAACCTTTATTTTGAAAAAAAAAATTTTATGGTGTCTATAATAGTTCTCGAGATATTGCGATTTTAGTGGAAGCGCGCACCGTGAAGTTCGCGGTTACGCAGCGCGGGAGTAGAAAAACGCGCACAGGCCTGCAGCAGTCTGCTCCAGTCACTTCATTCAGGAACACATAACGCAGCGCGAACCGTGCGTGCGCGCTTCCACTAAAATCGCAATATCTCGAGAACTATTATAGACACCATAAAATTTTTTTTTTCAAAATAAAGGTTAAATCATAAGGAATCGTTACGTGTATAACAGAAAATCTAAAAAACTGGCCAAATCAACTAAAAATTGATTCAAAAAATTTTGTTGACTTTTTTTTGGTCAAAATTTCGAAATTTTTTTTTTAACATAATACTAATTTAAACTACTTATTTGTTTCTATATTGTCTGTAAATTGCATTGAAATCCATCCAACGGTTCAAGAAATATTGATTTTTGAAAAAAACACGGTCCCGATTTTCAACATGGCGTAGATTACTCAATTTTGAACATTTTTCAAAATCCTTTTAGGCTCGAATGTATCTTACCTAGAACTAATATTTCCCAAAGTTTCAAAGAAATCGAAAGACCACTTGCAAATCTCATATTTTCTGACGGAGTCTTACCCTACTCTTTCACGCTTTTATGAAAAAGAGAAGGGTGCATTTTAATTGACTTATTTAAATTAAATTCCATTTATTTTCCGCATTTAATATGATATAATAAAAAACACCATCGATAAAAATTTGCGCAATACAAAATTGTTCTTCTTCGAACCGTTCTCATTTTCGCCGCACTTACCATACGGCAAGAGTATGTAGAAAATTGCCAGTTTCTGTGCATTCCGGCATGACATATGGCACGTATGTGATGCCCTCGACTCAAATATCGACAAGCTAGTTTGCTGTCAGTCAAATTCGCTGTCGCAACGGACGCAAGGGACCCATTGTGACTGGCCTATTTGTTAGGGAAGAAATCACGCGGTATCGTCATGGTCTCTCTGGCCGTGTGCGTCTATCTTGCTGAACTATGTGCGTGTACTGAAGGAAGGAATGTTCGCTCATTAGCGGCAAAAATAATCGTTCAGCATGCCCCGATAAGAGATACAACCTGTCCCCTCAACAAGGGACACCGACTTAACCTTCGGCGATTTTCACTTTGAAGTGGCTGTTAATGTTTTAATAGTGGGTTCTCTTCGTTAGGTGGCCAATAATAACAACTTAAATGAAAATAGACTTCATCACTCCAAAAGATAGTATTTACCGGACGAAATGGCTCCAATTTTGTCTGGGAGAAACTTTTACGCAAATTGTAATCGTTAGGCTTAAATGCATGCACGATTTTTGAATTTTAAAGCGATTAAGTTTAAGATTTTTTTTCAATATTTCATGCACAATAATTTTTGGAAGTCTCAGGACAGCCGCTCTCTTGCACACGGACTGACGCGGATTATCGTACAAACTTGTGGCGACGAGTTCAATATTTGCATTTGCTCTCCATGTCCGGCTGGACCCCGGTCGTAGGCTGTTTGCCTCCGAACTTGTTACCCGGAATCTTCGCACCCATGAACCCATTAGATGGGGCATTTCGGAAACGTCGAATATTGTACCGTGTACAAGATCTACTACGAGCAGTTGCACATGAATCATTGGCCTTGAAACATGCTTCGATTGTGAACGAACATTGTTCACCCATCCACAGCGACATCGTGACTAAGTAACGTGCACAAATAACGAAGCTAACGCGGTCACCTCCCCTCTCAAATGCTCAGTGCTTAGGGAATTTAAATTTAAAACCTAATTCTGCCACCCGATAGCCTGTATAAATAAGGTATATAATATAAGTAATTTGTCTACAGAAAACTTAAATGTTATAGCTTGTTTTATAAGTTAAATTTAAAAAAAATATTAAACCCTGAATCTGGTTTCGGGATTATTTTAAGAATATATGTAGACTTCGACAATCGGTCCAAGCATTTTTCTTTGACTTTTCTATGTATGCTTAGCAATTGTACCAAGCTTCAAAGCTTTTATGCCAAAAAAAAAAAAAAGCGATTCAGACCAGTGTTCAAGCACAAATAAACTTTTACGAACAGTGAAGGAGGAATTCTTATAATTGTGACCGCTCTCGTTACTCTGTTGGCCACATTTCTTCCCTAGCTTCAACAGGCTCAAATACTGATTCTTTTAATACTAATTTCACCTCAAAACAAATAGAAGTCGTACGCCGTAGAGTCTAACAATGGGATTCTGTATTTGTATTTAATATTTTCCAGCACAAAAAACAAAAAAACAAGAAAAAAAAATAATTAGTATGCAAACAAATACTATGACTAACACACTTTTTGCTTCTTCCACGGCAGCATCAATCAGTATCGTTATTTAATAGCCACACCACGTACATGGAGCAAAGTGGTTACCATGTTAACATTAGTTATCAATAACGCAGTTGTAGTTGGCTTTTATAATATGATTTACATTTATTAGGTTTTTATGCACTTAACAAATGTTTATTCAACCTTTCAAGTATAACTATGATAAGTATAACTATGATCGAAATAAAAGCAGTGGCAAATTGTCAAAATTTCTACCGAAGAAAAATATCTATGAAAAATAAAATGTGGAGAAAATGTATTAATTGTAGGCGCCGTCGATTCGCCACTTCTCTGCTCGCTATCTCTGGTTTTGATCACTTGACGAAAAATTTGCTTGTGAACATGAACATGACATTTTGTATAGCTGTATTAGTTTTGCGGGGATACCAAATTCAGACGGCGCGACAATAGGTTGTCGAATGACGTCTTCAAGTCGACGAAAAGATGGTATGTGTCGATTCTCCTTTCATTGGTATTTGCCAAGACTTTGCGTATTGTGAATATCTGATCGATGGTGGACTTTCCAGGTCTAAAGCCACATTCTGTGTGACATACGTACATGTAATAGGCGTATATATAAAAAGGGGTATCCCTTTTTGGGTATTTGATGTTGTTCCACAAATGGAGGGTCCCACAGTTTTCACCTGACTTCAAACGGCAAAGGTTTTTTTTAAAGGAGCTTTTAGAAAAATGAATTTTGCACTTCCGAATGCTAGTCAGGCACCAACCCATTAGCTTAGTAAAATTACCGAGTCTGTTTGTTCATGGCAATTATAAAGGGGGTTTCAATTGGCGCGGGTCGATTTTGGCGCCCTGTGGCAGCCATTTTGTTTTGGTGACATCTGTCAAATCTTTTGTTTATTATTCAGTTGCTTATGCCAAACCAACATGGGAAGTTACACGATTGAACAGCGCGTTCAAATGATAAAACTTTATTATCAAAACGTTGCGCGCATTGCGCCCATTTTTCGGTAGACGTGGTGGCCCTTCAAAGTCGACTCTTCAACGTTTGGTGGCCAAATTTGAGACGACCGGGTCAGTAAACAATCAGCCAACACCCGTACGTTCAAAGAACGCAAGATCAGCCGAGAACATTGCCGCGGTCCGTGAAAGTGTACAGCAGAACCCGAGGCAGTCTATTCCTCGCCGTGCACAAGAAGTTGGCCTTTCGCATACTTCAACTTGGCGAATTTTGCGTCGGGACTTGGGCCTACACCCGTACAAGATCCAACTGACCCAGGAGCTCAAAGTTGATGACCATAGACAACGCCGATTGTTCGCTGACTGGGCTTCGAATCGTTTGGAAGAGAACCCCAGTTTTGGGCGAAAAATCATCTTTAGTGACGAGGCGCATTTTTGGATGAATGGCTGTGTTAACAAACAAAATTGCCGTATATGGGACGACACCAATCCACACGAGGTTCACCAGGTGATAATGCATCCTCAAAAAGTTACCGTTTGGTGTGGATTTTGGGCCGGCGGCGCCATTGGTCCGTACTTTTTGAAAACGACGTTGGTGAGGCGGTCACCGTCAACAGCGAGCGCTACACAACGATGATAATCAATTTCTTATGGCCCATATTGAACCATATCGACCTAGACGACATGTGGTTCCAGCAAGACGGCGCTACGTGCCACACAGCAAACGCCACGACAACATCTACCCGCCCTTATTGAAAAACCCTTTAGTAGATCAGAAACTAATAAAAATCAGTGGTGCGGTAGTTAGACCTACCATTTGCCCTTTGAAATATTTATTAGCAGTTACTATTTCAATAAAAAGAATGAACATATTTTTTATTATAACCACTGCTATTTTTTCGTGCAGAGTTGTATACAGATACATACAGACATGCATTGCTTCAGTGCACAACATCTGCCCTTCTGCTTAACCTCAAATTTGATTAGAATGCCCCTATTGTGTTGTTGCTATACACAAATATATCTTTATTTTATTAATTATGCAATCAGTTTGGGGAGTGGCTGCAATGCCGTTATGATAATAGCTAGCAGATGTCTATTTAAAAACGCCGACTTCATTCATTTGTTGCGACCAACTTCAGGTTTTGGCCACTAAGTGTAAATGAGTGTTGACGTATTTGATTCGTTTGAACTCGATATTTCATAGCTGAGCAGCTCGCTTAGGCTCGATTAGTGTTTGTTTACAGAAGTCGTTGTGTCGCTGTTTGATTAATAAAAAATATTCACAAGAAGCGCACTTGATTGAGAGTTGCTTACACAAATATTTGTATTTATTAGATATTTAAGTGATTGATGGTACCGAGCGATGTTTTTATTTCAGATTATTATTTGCCTACGTGCTTGCCAATAATTTTCAAATGCCTTTTTTGTGCTCAAATACCTCTAGATTTTTTGAAATTAAGTCTCATTCCTTTTCTATTAACATTACGCATATTTTTTTAAAATACTTTAGTCACGTTAAACGATTTTTTATTTGCGTAGTAACATTAAACATGAATATGAACACATAAATTTGAAGCTTCATTCATACATTCACTATTTCTCTTTTGCAAATTCAATAAACAAAGTTTCCTGGTGCTTTAAATCAAATACTCGATTCAAATGGTAAATAAAATATAATGCGTGCATATGTATGTATGGGTGTGTGTTTAGCGTGCACATCAAAGATATGTAAATGCAACTTCCGCTTCGGAAACTTTAATGATTGACTAGCAGCTCATTTGGTTACCCTCAATGATTGCTACAGTTAACAGTTAACCATAAAGCATTCACTATTGATGGCCAAAGTCATGCGTTTGATTTTTTTTGCATGCGATAAAATACGACCATTGAAGGCACACCAGTAACTTGTACGTATTTGGTTTTGCTTTCGCTTGCATTTAGATGACGCTATTGGAATTTGATTTTAAATTCAAATTATTAGTAAAATGTCCTTCGAATTAGTAATAGACATGCGTTCGAATAATACATCAACGAATCGATTAATTTTTTGCATTTTGCACCGCTGTATTTCTCACCGCATAAAAGTCCAGACAGCGCTGTATTTGACAGTAGGCAAAATGAAATGAACTTCTCGCGTAAGTTAGGTACAGTTATACTCCCATAATTAAGGCACTTTAACTGTTTTCAATCTTCACCATATGGCTAGGGATCCAAAACAACTTTATTTTTTCGGGGTTTGATATTAGCGTATCTCTGATTTGAGATATCGATATATCGTTGTTGTTTATGTTTTTTATTGAAGTCAAAGTTGAAAGTGAGTCACTGCAGATAAGCTATTTTCCTCTGTTTTTTTTGCTATTTTACTGGCGTTATTGATGGCAGTTGCTTCGGCTGTGCATAATATGGTAATAATGCGGTAGATAGTGTTGCATTCTCGTTAACAACGCTGAAGGCGAGTACATCTTCACATTTGGAACCGTCAGTATAAAGTGTGGACCAATTATGGTAATTGTTGCGAATGCGTTGAAAGTTTTGCATAAATACTAACACCGGAGTTTCTTCTTTTTTATATTGTGTTAACTGTAGTAGAATGCTGTTCGTCGGTAGTGTCCATGGAGCATTCTTTATGTTGGTGGTGATATTGCTTTCCAACGTCATGTCAAGGTGTTTCGCTATCTCTATTAGCCTTTCTATTGCTGGTTTTTTACGTGATTTTCGTTTTCGTTTCAGCCTGTTTTTTACTATCGGGCAGTGTCATCATTTTGTGTTAGTTTGATAGCCGTTCGTCCGAATACATAACTGATTCTATCTTTGATTAGCGGAAATTCCGCTTCGGCGAGAATCCTGAGGATGGGAGTGGTGCGAAAAGCGCCTAACGCCAGACGAATCGCAGAATGGTATACAGATGAAATTTTCGAAAGATTTGGTTGTGATGTAGCGCCGTATAGAGATAACCCATAATCGATTTTCGAGAGAACGGTGGCTCTCACAATATTAAGTAGTGCATTTGTATTGCTTTCAAGTTTGATGTTGCTTGAACATTTTATTATATTAAGCCTGTTTTGTAGTGATTTGTGCAAATCGTTTGTGTGATCATTCCAGTTGTATTTTTTGTTAAAAAATATACCTAATATTTTGAGTGATGTAACATTTTTAATGTGTGTATCTTCTGTATTTAGGACAAAGCTTTTGCAAGTACGTCTATTGCATATATGTAAATGATTAGATTTGGCTATGGATATCTTAGCTCCGTTGATGTTGCACCAGTTTGTTATTTCTACTAAAAGGCTATTGAATTTTGATTGAAATGTCGTTATGTCTTGTACTTTGGCATATATACATAAATCATCTGCATATAAGACGTGATTGAAATATTTGTTCTCATTGATTACTCGACTGAGCTTGTCAAAGGCGACTAGAAAGAGAGTGACAGATAGGGGGGATCCTTGAGGTAAACCATTTTCCAGAGGCCAACAATCTCTTATAGTTTGGTTTGCTTTAACCCGGAATTTTCGATTTAGCATAACATTTTTAATGTAGCTTATTATTGTTGGGCCTAACTTCCAAGCTAAAAGTTGATCCATTATGGAGTGTAAACCAACTCTATCGAATGCCTTTTCCATTGTAAGCTTAATAGTCATGGTTTGTATATATTTGACTCGCTGCCTTGTAATTGGCTCCATGACCATAAACATACCGGATATTCCATCTATACCAATGATCTAAACATCTATACTAATGCATCAATTTCAATTTCCTCCGCTTAAAATTTTATTTAACATAATAAAATTTATTGGATCAATAGCCACTATCGAGCACTATCGAGGAAATCCGTTTCGGTCACAATTTCTGGTGGTGTAAATTTAGACCCTTTTTGCTGCAATTTTCATAATATTTTGGAGCATTTCCGGGTTGGGATTATGACGCTGATTGTCCCGAATATTGGCCCTCAGTGAGTCAAATGTTTCAGGCTTATTACTGTATATCATTCCCTTTAAGGAATCCCACAGAAAAAAGGGCGCTGTCAAATCGGGCGAGCCAGGCGTACAGTCGAAATAACTATTTTTGTAGATGAGTCACCGAGGGAACATTGTCTTGAGAAGATTCATCATTTGAGTTAACCCGTAGTCCACCAATTAATTTTTCGCGGTGAATGGCCAGAAAAATTTGGTGTTCATGTACCGTTACCGGCCACCATTGAGAGTTACGACACGACTTTCGACAGCTTGGAAAGAGAAAGACACGGTAATGTTCCTAGTTTTTCCTCGATATCCGTACTTGCAAGTGAATACTGGATTATTTTTTAAAGCAAGTTTTTTAGTCAATAATTTCTTCGAGTTGCGTACTTCGTGTAATTTGCCATATCGCAACCCTCAACTATTATCCATCCCAAATTCAATCCATCAAGTCAAAGTGGGCCATACAAGTTTCAATTTGGCGTTATTTTTTCGTGTTTAATTTTCTGGGTTGAGATTTTGCAATGCCTTCAATATCTTTCGCTTGGAAAACTTCGAAAAAGTGGACTCCAATTCGATATAAAACTGAATGTGATGAAATAGAAATGTATGACTTTTGGGACAAACACAAGGAACTTGTTTTAGATAACACAAAAAGGTTAATCGTAATAATAGTGTAATGAGTCGCTGCCTTTAGAGGATTGCAAAAAATACAACTTTTCTTCGTTCCTTTATATAATTTCCCGTACATGTTTAGCTGTCGTGGCATCTTCTGTACGTGGTGAAAGACTTTCCCCGAAAACGGGAATTATAAGTACATATAAAAGAAATCCTCTCTCAGGCAAATATTTAGATCTCAGTCGGTTAAGTCGATTTGTGTGCTTGCTCGTGTTTTCTTTACCATCTCGTTAAGTTGATGAAATGACATACATTGAATATCCGCAGTGTTTAGAATCACTTGGCATCACAGTTGGACAGGTAAAATGGCGCATCTCAGCTAGACTGGGATAGTATTTGGGGAAGGTATAACTTGTCTGTAAGCCCATCTCTTTCCGTGTATCTCCTTTGTCGACAATCACTGAACATAAACAGATATGTTCGAAGTAGGTTATCAATTTATGCCTGTTTCCACCGGCTTTAGAACAAATTTGTTCGGTGAATTTACAAATGGATTTCTGCCTCATTTCTCTCACTTACCTTTTCAATAAAAGTCAGCATAAGTCAGTACCTGCTTTCCATTTCTGTTGAGAAAAATTCATTGAGTAATTTCATTCCATGCTTGCTTAGTGCGAACTCATAACACTCTCAGGGTACATATTCAGGTCAGGTCGCTGAGGACATTCCTTTATTTAATTGGCATCCGAAATTAAAGGGTGGGTTAACAATCAAAGTAAATTTTAAAAGGTTTTATTGCCGTAGAAGAAACTTTGAGTCAGAGTGTGACCTCCTTTATTCTTGTCAGTTCAAACTCAAAGACACTTTAGTGGCCAGATAGATGTAGACTGAGATTTAGTGAGAGTCATTTTGAGTGAATCCCACTAAGGAGGAAGTATAGAAAGCGAAAATAACATTATTGGATTAATTACTTATATACCGACTCCAGTCTAGCTTCTCGCCGGAAATTGTAATATACCAATACATTTGTTTGAAGAGAAACTTCTTAGGCGTCAATGGGCGAGCGAGTATGGAGAGTAAAATTTCAAGGCTATGCAACGTTTTGGGTATTTTCGTTCCGCGAGAGAGAAAAAAGATATAACGTAGAGGAATATATATATTCTTAGATACACTTTAGGCTATTTTTCCTGAGTTTTTTCTTGTGGTTGCTAATTTCTAGTGAGAAATAACACTGCCTACTTTTTGGCGCTTGTTTGTTGGTGCAAACTTGTAGGAAATATTTTTTTGGTGTTATATTTCCTTGGTGCCTACTGTTTGGGGCGTTTTTTGGTCCCAATTTTTTTGGGTTTTTTTTTGGTGCCTTCTTTTTGGCGCTTATTTTCGTTACCTAGGTGATGCTTGTGCGTACTATAAAGTGCTATCCATTCCGGCGTCGGATTTATTGGTATTGCCTTGCGGTAAGTTTTGCCGTCGCTGTGGTCCTGAAATCGCTGCGTTTGTGCGGGTTTGTGTCCGGCGTTTACCTACACCGGTCGACCCTTCTCCGTTTTTTAGAAATTTTGTCTACTTGTATTCTCTGCAAATGTTGTGAATTTATTTAGGTACACCCATTCTCTCTCGGGTCTCTCCCTCTTTCTTTGTCTGCCTTGAAAGCTTCACTTCTGTTATGTGTACTACGCAACACGCACTTTTTTTATGTTGAGAATGTATGCTCTTCACCGTTTTGAGTGGGTGGCTTAAAAGTAAATACTTTTACATCTTCGCGAACAGTTGCGTTTCGTTCTAGGAGGAAAATGTACTTTTAAAAAATGTTTCATTGATTGGATTAGTTATTATCATACGGGTTACAACTCAAAAACCCTCTTAGAATGCCACAAGGCACTCAATAATCTGGCATCCAAAAACAATGTATCATTAATTTGGGTACCGGGACATGAGGGATATGACGGCAACGAAAAGGCAGACCTTCAAGCCAAAAAAGGGGCAGATGAAAACTTCATCGGACCTAGTCCTATGTTCGGTTTCAACAAAAACAACCTAAAACAAAAAATAAAATACTGGGCCAAAACTCTATTAAACCAGCATTGGAACAATGTAGAGGGTCTTAGACACTCCAAAAAGTTCTTAAGTTTCAACGCTAAAAGAGCCAACATGGCCCTCACGTTAAACAAAAAGAGCATTCGCACTCTCACAGGCGCCCTCACGGGTCACTTCACCTGCAACAAACACTTACATAAATTAGGCATAACTAACACCAGCACCTGCAGATTCTGCTGCGAAGATGAGGAGTCTATGGAACATCTCATTATCGAATGTCCGGGGTTGACGCATAGAAGGAAAAGGTTTTTAAACAAGTTCATGCTTACAGATGTAGACCTTCAATCACTCCCTCAGAAGGAGCTGGTACAATTCATAAGCATACTTAACAGTCAATAGACAGCATAGGGTGCACAATAGATCAATATGGTCGCAGTGCTAAAGGGCTACTCCTTAACCCTTTACAACCATTAACCATTAACCATCATACGGGTATTATTTCAGATGGAGCCTACTGTGGCGGCGAGAGAATAAATTTGAATGAAGAATATACCTATATTAGCTGTTTTATTGGCCAATTCACAGTACTTTTTTAACATAATGTATCTGTGGAGATATGAATAAATCGATTATGAAATCATAACTATCAAAACTGGCTTATTAAATTTGTTTATGGTCCGAATAATCTCGATTAAACAAGAAATCATTGTATTCTTCATACAATAGAAATTGCCCGCCGCGCTGTCTACATTTAAGCTCCAGTTTTTGTCGTTTTTTGCCCTAATGACTTCTTCTTCTTTATTTGCTTATTCGTTTACAAATATATGGCATTCACACAATATATTTTATACTATTTTGTTACTTAACTACATTGCATAAAACATACTAATTTATACTATTTATGTCTTTATTTTTAGCTGCATTCCATGACTCTGTTAGATTGCATATGCACGCCTAATGCCTTATATTTCGTTACCATGAGAACTGCTTCCGGCCAACGCATTGCTTCCATTGAATTTTCCTTCCAGTAATAATTGTACCATTTGGTATTTGGTGTTTCTCGCTATGTGTCCAAAATAAGCTGTCTTGTCTGTTATATGTAGTATAAACACAACGGCCACGGCACTTCACTGCGTGGCGACAGCCAAATTTTTCTTATCTGCAAATGGTGTCGTAAAGCCAGCTTCATACATAAATATGTATTTTGCAAGCGGCAGCAACAAGCAAAAGAGCTGATTTAGAGGTTTTGCGCTTTTAGTCGTTTGTGGGGCCAGCATTTGAGTTTGGATAAAATAAAATTAAACATGAACGACCAGAAACTTGTTATCATGTGACACATAACAAAATTTCTCTTCCATCAAGATGAGATATTTTGTTTGAAGTAAAATTCTTTAATTTAGAAAACGCATATTCCTAAGCTATTTATTTTACATAAGTTGAGAGCCGTGAGAGAATCATGCTGCCATGCTTTTACCTATTTCGAATTATATCCCTGCATATTTTAGTTTGGGGAAAAAACTATCCATTATTTTCTCGGTAGATGGCTGTAGTGATCGATATATTGTAAAGTATCCATCAAACAATTAAAAAATATGCTCGTTTTCAAAATGATATTTCACATTAAAAAAAATTATTTTTCGGTTTTATGTTTGTTTCATTCAGTTGTGAGCAGGGTGTTGAAAATGGCAGTCAACAAAGAGAAAATTTGGCACATTTTACAGTTTGTTCGTTGATAATCTCGTAGCATCGATAATCTTGTAGCATAATTTTAAAGCATTTGTGTACCGCTGCATTCAAAAAGATGCTTGGGTACCAAACCAATTAACACCAAAAAAATGATAGACCAAATTTCCATTTGCGAAGCCTTGGTCAAACAGAGAGAAATCGATCCATTTCCTAAACGGATGGTGATTGCGGATGAGAAATGAGCCACATAGGGCAATATTGTGCGAAAACGATCGTGGTTATGAAACAGCTCAAAAGGTGGTCAAACTAGGACTAACGTCCATGTAGGATCTACGGTGTATTTGGTGGGATTTGAGAGGAATCATTTATTATGAGTTGCTTCCATTAGGCCAAACACTAAATTCAGCTCTCAAAACTCAACAACTAGGCCGTTTGAAGCTAGCGATTGAACAGAAACGGCCAGAATTGGCCAACAGAAGAGGTGTTTTGTTCCGTCAGGACAACGCAAGGCCACACACGTCTGTATTGACTTGCCAAAAACTCCGGGTGCTTGTTTGGGAAATTTTAATGCATCCACCAAATAGTCCGGATCTGGCACCAAGCGATTACGACCTTTTTTCCCCATTGCAAAACTTACTGTGATAATAAACTGGCATCAATAGAAGATTGTGAAAATCGAGTACTAGAGTTTTTCGCCAATGAGAACCAAACCTTCTATGAGAGAGGCATTATGAAGCCATCTTTAAAATGGTAATACAATAGAACGGTGCATATTTGATCCAAGTCGCACAACCTGAAACATCTTAAATAAAGTTTTGAATTTTACGCAAATATAAGGGATGTCTTTTTTCTCAAACTAATATATCATGCAAAAGAGATTTCTCGTTCAAACGTAATTCGTATGGAAACACGTCAAAGCGGAACTAAAGGCAAAGCGAACAAATAAGTAAAATAAAACATTGTAAACATGAACAAAAAAAATATCTCTGGTGCATTCGTGATGACGTGCTGAGGAATAAGCTCTAAGTTTCAGTGTTAACTAAGTTACATCTAAGTCTTGGCTAACAGAGCGCTGACGTATATGGATTACTGTACACTGAATACTAGACGAATATACAGAAATATTTCTGAAGTCAATCTTCTGCTTTTTTGTTCGTTGTGAACTACTTTTTACTGGTGCAATTCTAATGTAGAGGTGGACTGGTTCATTAACAGGCATAATGCATAATGCTGATGCGGAGGCTAAGAATTGACATTTCGTGAGACATTGCCATGCAAACAAAACCATTTGTTGGCAGGGGAAAAATATAGAAGACAAACTACTTCAGGTGCAAAGTATAGTAGTCGTAAGATAGGTCAGAACTTGTAGGTTTAACGGCAGTGTAATTTTGACTCTATGGTTATAATATTTTTTACTAGAAATACACCAAAAGCGACCATAAAACTGCAGTGTTTAGAATCACCCTAATACGCTCTTAAATTTATGTGCATACATCTCTTTGTGCTCGTAATTAAATGCGCGGGTGACCTTAGATGCGTAGATGCGTACGCCTGTTTTTGTTTTTGTTGAGGTGTTGCTGTTTTAGAAACCTTTCACGCGCCAACGTGTTCTTAGGCACATTCAGCTACTTATTATTCATTAAACAAATATTGGTTCATATTACGTACATACATATATGCATACATACATACATGCATACATACATTCATGCATACGTATGTATGTATATGTGTGTGCGGTCACTTGCTTACGCGTATTTCCGCTTTAGATTTATTTACCCAAAACCCGATTGATTTATTCACATGCGAGCTCTTTCTTTATCTTGATGCTCTTGCTGCAGCTTACCAGTAATTTTTTAGTAATGATTGGATTGTTTTCGATAGGCTATGGCAATGGTGTGTAAATTAGTGTCGCTTTAACCGCATTTATCATGTAGATACTTTATTAGGCAGTTGGACCTTTGATGAGAAACTCCACAGACTACGATGAGAAAATGTTGCTGGGAAGTTTTTTTAATAAAATTTTATTTCCTACATAAATTCAAAACTTGTTATAAAGCTAAGATATGTAAATATATAAATCACAAGAGTCAAAAGTGTCAAGTTTTTCTGCATAGGCGCATTTTTGCATGGGAATAACTTTTATAAGCTATAGCCTCAGCTAAGCGGTGAAGGTTAAACAAAATTAATTAAGTTAATAATTTTAAAAGTCATGGAATTTGACATGAGAATGGCCTGGCGCCGTGCATCATAGGACACTTTCCGTCAAGATATTTTCCCTAAATAAATATTTCAGTTGTTGTTAAATATACTTGAAGCGCGAAAAGACAGAAAAAATCGAAGCATTCGAAAATAATACAAAAACTCTAAATCGATTGTCAAGCGCGCTGTATGGCAAGTTGCACCACCTCATTGGAACCAAATACCGTGTATGTTTAGCGGATTAATTTTTGGAAACGAAAATTCCATCAGCCTGGCTCTATAGCGCTCGCCATTCCCCGCAACTGTAGCTCCTTCCTTATTTTGAAAGAAATAAGGATCGGTGATGCCACCAGCGCTTAAACCGCACCAAACAATCAATTTTAATGGATGTAATGGTGACTCATTAGCATCAATTTTGCTTATTGACGTAGCCTTTTTAACCAGAAATGAGCTTCATCACCAAAAACAATTTTTCTATAAAATTGCTCATCTTCGGCCAGTTTCAAACGAGCCCTATCAGTGAAAGTGTGCCGCAAATGATACACAATTCCTCAATGTCCTGAATTCTTGCGCTTTTTATAGGCACAATTTTGATATTAATATTTTTACTACTCTTTAGTTTGTTGATAACACTAATTATGGGAACTACTCTTATTGATGAAACTGTTTTTTAAACAAAGATTTCGCTTTCAATACAAATACAATTCAACATTTTAATTCCTTTTTGTGCCAATAGACTTTTAAGTTAATAAAGTTTGTACACATGCACTTCCACTCTAGCATTTTATTATTGCTTTTTGTTTCCCTGAATCTTATTTTCGATTAGAACCTAATTTTTTTTAAATGATTTCATGTTCATGAGATTTTTTTACATTAAGCAAATGGAACTAAACAAAACTAGTCTACTCTAAAGCACACAAACCGCCATAGATGGGTGGCATAATTTCACCTCCCTCCGTTGCCTGAAAATTTGAATAAAAACCATAAAAGCTAGTAAAGAGAATGCAATGGACCAGAGGTGACATGCACAAAAAAAAAAAAAAAAAAAAAACTGTAACCAAAATCATACACGCATGCGAGCTGGAGTGTCATAAAACAATCCCAATATGCATATGTTTGTTTTAGGTTTGCATGCGTGCATGTGAGAGTTTGAATGAAAAACGCTCCAACGCGGGTCGCTTTGTTTATGTTATTTGCCTTCCCATTTCAGTTTAGCAGTGCGAAGGTATAGTGTCCCGGCAGGAAAATATATCTATTAGTTGTGGACTACTACTGCTGCTACCACCAGTGCGTTTCTCAGCTCAACCAGTTCGAGTTTTATTTTTTTTTTTAGTTTCCCCTCCTCTTTGTGGTGTGCCTAATGAAGTTGTTCCACAAATAGAGAGACCTAGAGTTTAAAGCCGGCTCTGAATGGCAAATATTTTTTATGGCAGAAATACACTCGGAGGTTTGCTGTTATAATACACACTTAACATGCATACATAATTTAACTCAACTTGCATTTCCGCCATGTGCCGACTTGAATTAAGCAATTCCAAGAAGAAAGAATTGCTTTATTAAAAGTGCAATAATGCAACTTATATTTTTATTGAGCACTTATTCACCTTTCTGCCGAATTTGCATTTCCGGCACATGCCAAATAAACGGTAAATAATTCCACAGAATTATTCATCGTGCTAATATGCAGCATAGACAGAATTTAAACAATAAATAACACTGTAACAGTAATTTTAAGGCAGTCTTAAGATAGATTCAATAAAGAAAAGTTTGATTTTAAGTGAACATAAATTTGTTATTTTTTTGTTCATTAAAAATATCGAACTCAAAAGCGTTTGCCATTGCCTGCAGAGGGGCGACCGCTACTAGAAAACACTTTTGCGGTGTGCCTCTTGATGTTGTTTCACAAATGGAGGGGACCTACAGTTTAAAGTCGACTCTGAACGGCAGATATTGTTTTTATGAGGAACTTTTTCATGGCAGAAATACACGCGAAGGTTTACCGTTGTCTGCCGAGGGGCGACCGCTATTAGAAATTTTTTTTCATCATTTTGGTCTTTCGCCGAGATTCGCACCTACGTCCTCTCTGAATTCCGAATGGTAGTCACGCTCTAACCCTCTCGGCTATGGCGACCGTCAGTCTAATATGTTTCCAAAATACGTAGTTTTAGACCAACTGAAATTAAAAAAAAACATCTATTCCACTCCATTCCAACAGTTTAAAATATTTCATTTCATATTAAAAGTGTATTCAGAAATGTTTTTTTTTTTATTTAATGAAACTTTTGTCACATATGTGACATTAATGGGTCTATATTGCCCAATAAATGAAAGAAATTATTTCGATTACAATTCAATTATTATAGCATATTTTTTTATTAATAAATGTAAAATTAACTTATAAAAGTGACTTAAAAAATTTGACTTAAAAAATTGACGTGTCTCATCGATGTCTTAGAACTATCTTTAGGAAAGATGCCAGTATGGATGCGCTGAAAAAAGCGATTATACGAGAATGGGCCAAAATATCTCAAGATCACATTCGTGCAGCATGCAACTCATTTTTTGACCGTTTGAAGGCTATAAGTCAAGGCAAAAGGTGGTCATATCGAGCTAAAGTGAATATATGTTAAAACTGTAATCATTTTTGAACAATTTTGTCTTTGAAACCAATAAAAACTAATTTCACACAAGCTAGTTATGGTGTTTTGAAAGGAAACACTCATATCGTTCACCATGTATATATATATATATATATATATATATATATTTGACGTTTTAAAGCTTAAACTGAGTTGGCCTTGTTACATCATATAACCGTTTCTCTAATCTTATTGACTTGTGATGCGAGAGAGGCTACAGGCGAGTGAACAAATTTCATGGAAATATTAATTAATTGTCTACTTTCTCAATCCTCAATCACATGACCACGTATCTTAAACTTTTTTATCCAAACAAAAAATTAAATAATTTGCAGACAGAAGAACTATTTTGCTACTGGTATTATTCTAGTCAATGGCGAACCAGTACGATTTCTTCTATTAAATACCTGTATTTGCACTCGAACGCTTCTATACTAGTTTGACCTTTCCCTACAGGGGTAGTGTAGCCTGATGCTTTTGCGTTTGTTTTATGCTTTATTCAAAACGCCATGAGACTTAGCTCCGGGGCAAATATTTTGCCAATGTAGACGGAAAATTGTAAAACGGAAAATGCGAAATTCTCGTCAAGTGTACACAGGGAGAACAAATGTACGCCTGCATGTGTATATGTATGTATGTGTATGTATATATGCATGTGTGTATGTGCGCTGTATAACCACACTCAGCTCTATCTCTTGCTTGACAAATGCTTATTTGACCATTTACGTTGTTATTGTAACTGCACAAGAATTTTCCACGTGCTCACCACACTCCTGTCGTTGTCATGCAAATAATTTTTCTTGTGCACAAGTACAATAAATAAAAAAATTAAGGTAACCAAAAAAAAAAAAACGGAAAAACGAAAAAAAACCCAAAACAAACAAGTGAAACCAATAAGGATGCGTCAGATTCTTTTAGAGCTGGGCAGCTTTGCACCACAGGCCGATCGCAATGAATAGACTTTATTACCGTAACGTTAAAATGACTACAAGGTAATCCGTCTAGCTTTTGCAATTTGAACTCATCGCATTTGCTTACTTTATGATTTCCTCCTTTCCAGAAACCTGCATTTGCCAAAATTATTCTAGCTGCCTATCTAAAACTACCAGGACGGTCTCTTCTAAGCAGGCAATGGTAAACCTCTGAGTGTATTTCTGCCATGAAAATGTTCCTCATAAAGAATCATCGGTCGCTCGGAGTCGGCTTAAAACTGCAAGTCCCTCCATCCAGGAAAAACATTAGGACGCACAACCCAAATAGGAGGATGAGCTCGGCTAAACCTGCGTTGTACCGGAGGCTTGTATATATATGCATGCAAAGAATAACACGACAAACATCAGTTGTTAAACTAAATCGTATAAAGGCAAACAATACTCTTGAGCCTTGACTATGGTGACGGCGATTTTGAACCCAAAACGGGCATTTCTCTCAAGTACCAAAACTTACGGTTCCTTTAAGTTTTTGCAGTACTAAGGGCAACACAAATTATGTGTTTGGCTTCTGGTATACTTCAGGAGTTACAGCATGCGCGGCAGTAAACAAAACCTGTCACTAGAGTATCATCCGGCTTAGGATTTCAGCAACCATATTCCAAGCAAAGATTTTGTCTTTTCAACGGCGTGATAAATGGTAATTCCCACTTGCAATTTGATCAGAAACAAATTCTATTATACCTGTCATCTCACGATAACTAAGATTATAAATCTCGTACTTAATGGCCGCTGATCAATTATTGCGCTCAAGAAATAGTAAACTTCAGCAATTAGCAAATACATTCAATGTTTGCTGTTCAATTAATGCATGCAAAGACACAAAATACTCGAAAGTCTCGAGTGGCTTGCGCTACAAAACATTTCGAGCCCTGGCTGTGGTGATGGCAAGTCTGTGTGATACATAAAACATTTCTATAGTAATTCACCCTATCGCCACTTTGAGGGATAAATCGAGCGTGAATGCTTTGCAGCAATCGTCGTACACAATAAGCTAACTGCTCAGTACTTGAATATCCACAATAAAATTAAATAAAATATCTTGGGAATTCCTTAGATAATATAGAGGAGTTAGATTAGGAAAGTGACTAATATCAAGTTTAAAATGAAAAACCTATAATATATGGATGCTTAATTTGAAATCAGAATTACTTCAAGAGTACAAAGTTCTACTGATAAAGCCATGCTAAAACTAATATAGACATATAAAGAAACTTCAGAGAGTGCAATCTAAAGCATTGCGGATGATTATGGGAGCTCCATGGTATATAAAGAAGGCTAACATTCACAGAGTACTGCAAATTCGTGTGGCCGATGAAAAAGTAATATCTGCAAAAACTAGAGGAACATCCTAGTAAACCAGCCCAAAATCTAGTTCTAAACGAAGGTCACACGCGATTGAGAAAGCAAGACATCTTCAAATCTGCTCGACCTTAATTATTTCATCTCGCACGAGGGTCCATCCACGAAGGCAACGGAATCTCAGCCGTTCCGGCATTCAGTATGGCCTCATTGTCATGTGAGATAAAGACAGTATCAAGGGAGACTGAACACTAAGTCTTTCAAGCTTCCAGGAGCCAACTCCATCACATAAAAAAAAAGCCCCAACAAAGCAAAAATAACATAAGCACACAATCGTCGTAAGGGTCTGTCCCGCTCCCAGCTACGAAGAATCAGAGACTATAAACCCGTTCTTTCTAGATTCCTCCAATCATTCACTTGCATCAAAGTTTTTGTTTATCGTGCCACTGATAGCATCCCGAAACGTCATGGCGGTGGTCATCAAAAGGTGAAAATGTGAAATGCATTCAAATGGTTCAAACAGTAAAGAGCGACTTGAGCGAAGTCCTCAACGAAGTACCAATCAAATGGCGAAAGAATTGAAAATATCTGACCGTAGCATCCGCCGCGTCCTGAAAAATAATTTCAAAGTCAAGCCTTACAAGTTCCAAAAGGCGCATGATCTCACAACAAGAGCACTTGCTTCAACAAGACAGACTTGCTTCGCTTGGCTTAAAGCAGTAACTTTCCCAACATTGTGTTTTCTGACGAGACAAAGTTTCAAATTGAGCAATTCGTAAACTCAGAAAACGATAGGGCTTATTTGACCGACCGTTCATACGAGAATTTGAGTCATCGATTGGCCACCAGGAGGCCGCACCCGCCATAGGTAATGGTTTGTGCAGCTGTAACCGCAGATGGGCGCTTTCCAATCGTTTTCATCGAGCTTGGCGTCAAGGTAAATGCGAAATATTATCGGGATGGTATTCTGAAGATTGCTTTGAAGCCGTGGGCAGACAAACATTTCAGTGGCAGCCATAAGTGTTTCAAAAGGGCTCGGCACCATCTCACAAAGCTCGAATGAACCAAGAATGGCTAAAACAACGTTTGAAACTTCATAAAGTTCACACAATGGCTCTCAAATTCACCAGACGCGAATCCGATGGATTATTCTCTTTAGGCCATTTTGGAGAGCAAGATCCGAACTAAAAGATTCACCAGTCTCGAGGCGTTGAAAAAAGCCATTGTCCGCTCGATTCGTTTCTGGACAGCAAAATTCTTAATTTAGTATTATTTTCACACATTTTTTACTTTGAATTGAATAAAAGTAATCTTGAAAATTAAGTTTATGGCCATTTTAATGAGTTATACTTCAAGTGCCGGACCGTGTACACAATATCTAAGTATCCCTCGCCAATAAGTGCATTGGGCTCCTCGGTTGAGGATATGATGGATATGATGGATATTCTTATGATGGAATAATCTGTTGTATGGTCTTTGGGAGGCAATTTCAGGCACCTTGATTAAAAGACTCCAACAAAGAAAAAAGCGGCGCAAAACGTCAACTTGAAGAAGCTTAGCGAGTTCAGGCCAACAGGCAGACTCATTCGATTCCTTTTACTAAACCTACTCACCAGACCTTTCCGAATCGGATTTCTACTCACGATAATGAGTCAGCAAGTAAGTAATGGGCGTTGACAGCTTGAATCTAAAATTGTTGGTGCCCAGAAGTAGTTTTCATGCAAAACATCTTGATTGCTTTTTTTACCGGTTATTCGGATGATTTTTGTATGGGGAAAATTTGTCCGACTATTGAAGCTGTCCGGGTATAAGAAATATCCGTAATGAGGAATTTTACTACATAGTGAGAACCACTAACAGCGCCGTCAGAATTGGGAAGAATCTTTCCGGTTTCAAACAGGGTGACCCGCTGTCGTTTGATTTTCTTAACCTGATGCTGGGAATGATCGTGCGAGCCGCAGAACTTACTCAATCAGGCACAATTGTTTATAAGCACGTAAAATTGTTGTCATCATCGGTCTTAGTAATAACACTTTTAGTTCTGCGTTTTCCGAACTGGATACAGAGGCAAAACGAATTGGTCTGGTGGTGAACGAGCACAAAACGAAGTACGTCTTGACATCAAAGAAACAGTCAACGCGCTCGCGTATCGGCGCCCACGTCACTGTTGACAGTTATGATTTCGAGGTTGCAAAAGACTTCGTTTATTTAGGAACCAGCATTAACACCGATAACAAAGCCAGCCTCGAAATCCAACGTAGAATCTCTCTTGCCAACAAGTGCTACTTTGGACTAAGTAGGCAACTGAGTAGTAAAGTCTTCTCTCGACGAACAAAACTAACACTCTACAAGGCTCTCATCATGCCCGCCTTAACGTATGGCGCAGAAGCTTGGACGATGACAACATCCGATGAAGCGACGCTTGGAGTATTTGAGAGAAAGACTCTGCGCAAGGTTTTGGACCTTTGCACGTTGGCAACGACGAATATCGCAAACGATAAAACAATGAGTTGTATAAGCTTTTCGACGACATAGACATAGCACAACGAATAAAGATCTAGCGGATTTGTTGGCTGGGTCATGGAGGAGAGGAGAGGAGAGCCTCCTCTGCGTTGGAGAGATCTGGTGGGGCAGGACTTGGCTTCACTTGTTGTTTCCGAATGAATGAAGAAAGAAACGGCTGGCCCACTTTATTAAACTCTGCTTATATCGCGTAAGTGGTTAGGGTGCCAATCAAGAAGAAGAAAAAGAAGGAAAAAGTTAGCTATAAGTATTACATATACAGGGTTGCCCATATTCGACGGACCCATCTGGCAACCCTGTATCTTTTGACAGAGACGTCAGATCGCATAATGACATACCGCGTTGG
>JAYXIM010004354.1:0-25343 GCA_037575425.1 Anastrepha fraterculus | reverse complement strand
TTCCAAATATTATTATATTTTATCACTTTTGAATATAAATCAAGAAAGCAGCTTACTTCGTATTATCTTTTATTGAACTATCTCCAAGAGTAGAAACTACGAGAGTTCATAGTAAGCCAAGTGAGTTGACAGTAAGCCAATAACTATGGATATATCGCTTTAAAGAGCGTTGTCATTGTATAAGAATCTGAAGCAGAATTTCAAAAATGCCAAGAGCCAGTTACAAAAAGCACGTCTGTAGTTCGCTCATGTAAGTTATAGTTTCCAGGGGATCCCTACAAAATGCTGTATATCAAAATTCTTTTCATACGAAATACTGTAAATTAACGTAACAAAATTCTGCAGTGACAAAATTCTGTATTTACAGAATTCTGTATTTACAAAATTCTGTAAAAACAAAATTCTGTACTGTCTTAAAAAAATTCTGTATTGACAAAATTATGTATTGACGAAATTCTGTACTGACGAAATTCTGTACTGACGAAATTCTGCATTAACAAAATTCTGTATTGAAAAAATGTTGTGTTGACAAAAATCAGTTTTTTACTTGATTTTATTAATAAAAACAATTAATATATAAGGAAAGCAAAAGATTTCTAAGCTGCAATATTAACTTAAGCGATAATTATACATAGAAAAATAAATGAGAATTTCAAGTGCAAAATAACAATACAAAAAACAAAAGATTCAAACAATATTAATTCAAACGATAAGTATGTATGCAAAGAAGAAGTAATAAGTATTTCAAGTACAAAACACAGGTACATGATTAGATTAGAAACAAATTTTTTTTGCTATTCTTTTCAAAAAAGAAACTTTTCCAATAATTAATCTTTTTTTTATTATACTTTTAATTTTTTTGTTAGATCTAATTGATCTTAACTTTCTCGGGAAGACTTCTCCATTTTCTACTCTTGATATTTCATTAACTTTGATTTACAAATAAGTACATACTACTTTCGGGGCTTCACTGCATTGGAATTTTGTTTGGAATGGCACAACTGCATTGCTTAGTTGACAACAACAACTTCAACGAAATCAATTAAAACGAAGTGAAAAACAAAACAAAGATGAACAGAAATAAAAACAAAACCGATTAGTTGTTCTGTACTGACGAAATTTTGTATTGACAAAATTCTGTATTGACGAAATGCTGTAAGTAAATGATAAGAAATTCAATAAATTTTATAAAAAAAAGTGCGCACAATACAGAATTTTGTCAATACAAAATTTCGTCAATACAGAATTTCGTCAATACAGCATTTCGGCAATACAGAATATTTTTTACAGAATTCTGAAATACAGAATTTCGTATACAGCATTTTGTAAACAGAATATTGTATCATACAGCATTACGTACCCAACCCAGTTTCCAGAACCCGCAACGAGAGGGTTACTGTAATAATTTAGACTAATGATTTTGTAATTAAATAAATTTTTTTTTTTTCAAATTAAGACTTTAATATTTTATTTTTTTTTTATATTTCTTAAAGTATTTGTATACAATTTCTGCATGCCTCAGCAAGTTTGCCTTGTGTCTGTTTTTCAAAATGTTAAATTTCGTCATCTTCATCATATTGTGGATCTTCTTTTTATGATAATTCAAGCTCAACCAAACACCCAACAATAAAGGTAGCGCCAATTATGGCACCGCTACTTATTGACAAACGGTTATTATCCGTTTATTTATTATTTAATTTCAACTATTTTATTATAAAAATATTGTACAATCTATGACATAATCCATGTTAGTCCGAGTTTCAAAGTTAGTACAAAATTTTCGGAAATTCTACAAGTTTTCAACAAAATTTCACACTTCTTAGCAGCTTTAAAGTTCATTTGATTTCAGTAGACTTAAAGTGGCGCGAAACTTTCGCTGATTTTTGATGATTTTTATCACTGATGTACAACATTTTTTCGTACAGAGTATATAAGTATATGAAAAGCATATACTTCCTTGGTATTTGGCAGACAAATCCTTCACCACTCGTTCGCCTTGGTTCGTTTCCCTACCAGTTTCTGCTTGGCCAGTATATATTTGGCCATGCAGTGGATATGCATTTGTGGCATCCAATGTGGCAAATCCACCAAACCTTGACACCATATTTAGCAGGTTTTGACGGTATGTACTGCGTAAACCGTGTGCGTCCACGGTAAGGAAATAATTGTTCATCAATCGTCAAGCATGAGCTGGGCTTGTAATGTGCAGCAAGATTATTGTTCATCATCGTCCACAACTCACTGATCGGTGCTGCTTTATCAGTTAGTAAGCGTGTTGCACGAGGAACCGCAATATCGAACAGAAACGGTTGACTCCCATTGTGGCGCGATATAAAGGATAGTTTTTGACGCTCCATAAATCTCGAACATGTTCTCCATAGCTAATATAATAATAAGTATGCCAAAAAATGCATACAGCTCTGTTATTGACACAGGCGTCCATGACTTAGGAGTTGTGTTTGGATGCGCATTGTTGTAAGCATTATAAGTTTCTTTTGCTAACTTATTTGTGTGGCGCATAATTATATCAGCCATTTCAACGTTCATGAAACATTTGAATGTTTGCTCTATTGACAACATTTCAGTGCATCTAGCTGGTCCAGAACGTTCTCTTATAATATTTTGTCTGAGTACCTGACGACTTACATTTGGTTCTTTCATCCACTCAGTACCATCACGTGCAACAAATTTTTCGCCACTAGCAGGTAATTCATTATTTTCTTCTACTTCTTCTTCTTCATCGTCTTCTTCATCATCCTCATAGTCCGCATAATCAGGTAATACTTCTGCGGCACTTTGCGAAACTTCAGCATCGTCTTCTTCATCTTCTGAGTCAAAGTCATAGGGGGCGTCATCGTCACAAATTTCATCAAATAAAGATTGTATATATGATTCTCGCTGTTCCTCAGTTAGCCTGCATAATAAAAAAAATTAGTATATGTTTACATTGTTGCTTATTTTACATTTTTTGCCTTCTATATGCTGCACTTGATAAATATTCGTTTCTTCTTGAAGTCATTTCGTATCCAGTTATTTATAGTTTCAGTTATATTTATTTTCACTTATATTTTCACTTCTTACACTTTTGAGTACCAAACCAATAATGAAAATATCAACAGGCAGTATTTATAACAACACCTCGTGTGAAAACAACCCTTGTAGCTGCATATAAAATACAAAAACCAGTTATACCAGTGTATTTGCTACCTACGTACCCATACCTTGCGCGACCTTTTTACACATATCTTTCGAACCAGGTACTGGAACCAGTAGGAATATTCGAATGAAACAAAAGACAAAATACTTGTTATATATTAAAATATACATTTCAAAAAAAAATCATAGAAATCGGTTGAATAAGCATTAAAAAAACCGCAAAATAAGGTCCCGGGTACAAACGTATCCCGGGTGTGTGTTTACGTGGTATTTTCTGGGTGTGTGTTCTAGGGATATATGTACTTGGACAGCTAGTATGACAGACATTTCCATCGACCCAAATTGGGGGACATCAGAATTCGTTTTAGAGGTATGGTTCCTTCGGCAAAGTTTCTTATTTTGATCCCTAGAATACGATTTTCACAGAACAATGAGCGATTTTTAAATCGACCCGCCCTAATAGACATGTAACCCCGTATGCTCTTCATTTACTAAATATTTACTGTAAAATATTTTGCTGATACTTGTTTATGACTATGACTAAGCACAATTTACCAGTTTCATTATTCTCTAGACGTCGGCCGGTTAATGTCAATAGCACAGCCAATTTAATCAGCATGATAAAGAAATATTTGTGCACAAAAAATGGCTATTCATGTAAGAGATTTACTTAGTTTTTCTTCAAAAATTACAATTAATTCACCAGCAGCTATTTCACCCCCTTCGAAATAATCAGCATCAGATATTAGACACTTGAAGCAGAGCTTTTTTCAAGCAACGATTGGTTCGTTTTTGGTATGTCCTTGACTCCTTCCTTTAATGGTAAATCTCCATCCTTTTTTATGGCTCTTTTTAGTTTCTGAAACAAGAAAAAGTAGCAGAGAGTTAAGTGCAGTGGATGAGGTGCGGTTACGGTGTTATTTTTGGTCAACACTACGCCATTGTAATACGAAGCACAACCCTCACAATTAACCGAACTTGGCATGCTTTTCTGCGTTTTTGGCACTCCTGCTGTCTCCATTGGGATTATGATTTTGACGTTATAACCATATACAGTGGCAGACAGAAGTCTACATACACCCCTCCCTTTCATTGTTTACAAAGGACAAACACTATGCTTAAAAATGTGTTTATTTCATTTGAAATCTTTTTCTAATCGACTTCACTAAAACAAATCCATTCTTTAACATAAAACAACACAATTATGCTAAAAAAACGCGGAAAAGCGTTGACAAAAGTGTGCGTACAGAACCGGTTTCCTAGCTTGTACTCTGATATCCTATGTTGTGATAACGGTAAAATACCGTTTATCTGTTTCTTTCCTTTCCTTATCTTTGTTGCTTTGCTAATATTGATTTTAGTTGCAATTTGAATACTTAAGCATCTACAATGGTTCCTCGAAAAGAAATATCAGTTGACGTTAGAAATTTAGTTATTCAGCACAGGAAAGAAAAAAAAATCGTATGGCGAAATTTCAAAAATCTTAAACTTAAGTCGTACAACAGTCCAGACCATTGTAAAAAACTTTACAAATAGCGATTCCTCCGAAAATAAGCCGTGCAGTGGCCGCCCGAGCAAACTATCTCGCAGAGACATCAGCTTGATTCTAAAAGAAGTGGACAAAAATCCAAAAGTTCCGAAATTGTCCGAGCCTCTTATTTCTGAAAAAACCCGTAAACTTCGCCTGGAGTTCGCCGAAGCACACAGGGAAAAGGCGATGGATTTTTGGCAAAAGATTTTGTTTACAGATGAGTCGAAGTTTGATACATTCGGTAGCGATGGAAGAGCAAAATGTGGAGGAAAAAAATACTGCACTGAGTCCGGTATCAACAGTGGAGCATGGTGGCGGCAATGTAATGGTTTGTGGAGCTGTTACTGCATCTGGAGTTGGAAGATTAATATTTATTGAAGGTAATATGGACCCTTATAAATACAAATCAATATTGGAAGTCAATCTGAAATCTTCAGTGCATGATTTGGAGCTTGGTCCAAGAAGATTCTTTCAACAGAATAACGATCCAAAGCACACAGCACACATTGTGAAGGATTGGTTGCTTTACCATGCTCCAAGGCAATTAAATACACCACCGCAAAGCCCAGATTTGAATATTATTGAATATGGCTGGGCAATTCTAGATCGAAAAATTAGAAAAAATCCGATTTCAAGCACTTCAGTACTCAAAGAACGACTAATAGACGCTTGGAACAATATAACTTCTGCAGAGTTAACACATTTAGTCACCTCGATGCCATGACGGCTTCAAGCATTAATTGATGCTAATGGTGGACCAACTAAATATGATACTAAGAAGCAATATTACTAAGAGTTAAGTGAATTTTTTCACATTGGAGTAAGATATTTGTGTACTGTATGTAGACTTTTGTCAACGTTGGTTTTAGGTTTTTCTCCATAGCTTTTCTATTTTATGTTAATGTATGGATTTTTTGAAGCTTATAATGATTAGAAAAACTTTCAAATAAAACTGTGTAAACACATTTTTCAGCAAAGTTTTTGAACTTTCAATCCAGTGGAAATGGGGGGTGTATGTAGACTTTTTTATATACTTATTACTTTATACAAGTTTCGTCAACAGTTCTAATCCTTTTGTGCAGATCGGGATCATCATTAATGTAATTTAGCAGCTCTTGAACGATGCTTTTTGAATAGAAATCGCCCAGATTAGCACGTCCTAAAGCACAGTGAAACACGTTTAACCTTTCTATCAAAATTGTGGAAGTGTGATCCAAAACTACAAAGGGCTAATAAACAAAGGGATGTAAACACATCTTTGCATATTTGTGAAGTGTAGCCAATAAATTTTGGGTGATCGAAATTAAATTTTTGTGGCTTCAAGTAGGTACCGATAGCTTTCGACAACAGTTTAGCAAACAAAAACGTGTAAGGACGTCTTAAGTGCACACATGCACGCAACCTCATGTATTTACGCCTACAAGTATGCTGTATGAGTATTTAAATGTGAAAATTTAGTTATTTACAAATAAAATTGGAATTTCCTGAAAAATAAATTGAAGTATAATGGAGCATGCACGCAAAATAAACATTGGCTATAATAATTTTCAATTCCAAATACATAGTAATAATGCAAAATTGTATCAATGTTGAATTTGTAAATAAAAATTACAGTTTAATACACAAATATGTATGTATGTAAATATATATAAAACATTATAAAACAAGCTAGCAAAAACTACGTGATGGTGTTTGTTTAGCCAACTGTAAACTTTTTCCGGGTAACTTGCTGAATGCCGGAAGGGTGTAAATGGGAAACTTGTAAACTAAACAAAAAATGATATTTAAAAAAAAAAATATATACAATAATAAATTCATAGTTCTTTACATAATTTAACAAATGTGTAATTATTTAAATAAGCAAATGTTTTTGCAGCGTCAAACAACCATTTTTTTTTTTATTTGTTCTGCATTTGCTGCTAAAAATAATAACTAGGCCACCAATTTCTTGATTTATGCCGACAATTATGAATATTTTCTATAATTTTATGGTCAACCCCCTTCTAATATCCAAATGTTTGAAAGTGTATATGTTTACTTTTATATTTACATACATACATGAGTGGTGGGATAAAGTAGAGGTAAAGGTAAGCGTAGACACTGGCTGCCGTAGCCACATGAAAGGATATGATGTCGATAAGTATTGGTTCATGACGTTGAAAGCGATGAAAAGGAGGCATTTGCACCCAGCAGGCAGAGAACTCAGATTATACATTCAAGAAGATTCGGCGTATTTGTTTATGAAAGTTTACACCTCCCATAACGAAATCCGAAACGAAATTTTAAAGAAGTTGCAGATATATCAGGTTTTTTATATGTCTGATATATAAAGTTGATGACTTTTAAGAGAAAAATTTCGTAAAATTCCATCAAATAATGTTTTGTTTTTCTGGAAAAATTTTTAAGAATTATTTTACAAACTACATATGTGTGTCTCTGAAATGCATTTATTTAACCTCGAAACTATATAGAATCCGAGTTATGAATTTCTAAAAATGAGTATGAAAAGTCACGAAATTCTCAAAACCTTATTAAAAGCATTACTCGAAAAACCAAAAAAGATACTCAGCTAAAATTCATTTTTTCTTTTGAAAACAGAAGCTGTAAAAAAAAATCAGCCAAAGCAAAATCGTGTCGGTCAGAAAAGTACTGGGACCGAAGCTTTGTCTAGCTAGAATGCCTGTCACTTCGACTTCCAATTATCCTGAAATATGGAATATTGGGTAGTCGAAGAAGTCTTTTCGTATTTCTAATCCAACTTCAACTCAGTTTTTTTATATTTATAATGAACTTTATTAAACCAAATATGTAGCATTTTGGTCGACCACCTTTTGCCATTTTTCTTCTAGAGACATTATTCCATCAGTATAAAACTTTTGTGGTTTCTCGGCGAAAAACTACGGCAAGTAATTTTCACAGGCTTCTCTTGAAGTCAACTTTACTCCATTAAGGGAGTTCTGCATTGACCGAAACAAATGGTAGTCCGATGGTGCAAGGTCAGGGCTATATGGTGGATGCATCAAAACTTCCCAGCCAAGCTTTCCCAGTTTTTGCCGAGTCATCAAAGATGTGTGTGGCCTAGCGTTGTTCTGATGGAAGACGACGCCGATCAGTTTTGGCTGTTTTTTTTTCGATTGCTTCCTTCAATCTCATCAGCTGTTGACAATAAAATGTAGAATCAATCATTCGAGCAGGCTGGAGCAGCTCATAGTGGATGATTCCTTTCCAATCCCACCAAACACACAGCATAACCTTTCGAGGCGTCAATCCTGGCTTTGCGACCATTTGTTGAGCTTCACCACCCTTGCACCATGATTTTTTTCGCACATTATTGTCGTATTTGATCCACTTTTCGTCTCCTGTTACCATTCACTTCAGAAATGGTTCGATTTCATTTCGTTTTAGCAAAGAATCGCAGATGTTAATTCGGTCCATTAAATTTTTCACAGACAATTCATGGGGTACCCAAACATCGAGCTTTGTAACCAGCCTTTTTTAAATGGTTCAAACCGTTTGATGATGAATGTTTAGTGGCTTGGCGATTTCATGGCAGCTTATGTGACGGCCCCGGTCAATCTTTTCCATAATTTCATCGACTTTTTCAACGATAGGTTGACCGGAGCGAGATGCATCTTTCACATGGAAATTTCCATAACGGAAGCGAGCGAACCATTGTTGTGCTACACGAACTGATACAGCATCGTCTCCGTAAACTTCACAAATTTCATTGATGGCTTGCGTGGCATTCTTCCCTTTTCCATACAAAAATTTCATAATATGGCGAATTTTCTCATTATTTTCACTCACTTTTGAACAGCAATAACTTTTTTTCAACTTCTCCGAATTTAATTTTTTTTTTTTTTGTTAAATGAAGCTTAAAACCTTTCTAACACCATATGATATGACACAATGTTATTGGAAGCACTGGAGATAGATGACTCCAACGACATCTATTGACAAAATACGAAAATACTTTTTCGACTACCCAATATATAATATAAATATATGTATGTAAACTTCTAGATAAATACAAATGTATGTTAGGATAATGCTAAATAATTTAATTTTATCATAACTTTGTAAACTCCTATGTTAAAATGATTTTGGGCAATAAATGAAATGAAATGAAATGAAATGTAACGGGTGATCAATCATGAGGTGCTTTTTTCAATAGTAAAAAAAAACAAAAATGTAAATTATGTTCAAAACCTTTATTTATTATTTGAAAGGACATTCTTTGACATTTATTTTTTGAATATGACTTCATTCAAATGTTGGCCGCAACTACGCTTAATCCATTCTGAAGGTCCAATTTTCAATCACTCGTTCGAGCATTTCGACTGGTATGTCGTGAATAACACGCGTAATGTTGGCTTCCAGAGCTTCAATCGTAGCTGGTTTATCAGCATAGACCTTGGACTTCACGAATCCCCAAAGAAAAAAGTCCAAAGGTGTGATATCACAAGATCTTGGTGGCCAACTCACAGGTCCTAAACGTGTAATCAGTTGCTCTCCGAAATGACTTCTCAATAAAGTCATTGTTTCACGAGCTGTATGGCAAGTGGCTCCGTCTTGTTGAAACCAAATGTCGTAGAGATCATTAGATTCAATTTCAGGTAGCAAAAAGTCCGATATCATGGTACGGTAGCGAGCACCATTCACAGTTACGTTGCGGCCATCATCATTTTTGAAAAATATGGACCGATGATTCCACCAGCCCATAAACCACACCAGACCGTTGTTTTCTCTGGGTGTAAAGGTAGCTCTTGAACCTGTTCTGGTTGCTCTTCATCCCAAATACGGCAATTTTGCTTATTGACGTAACCATTGAGCCAGAAATGCGCCTCATCGCTGAACAAAATTTTTCTCGAAAACAGCGGATCTTCTTCAATCTTTTCAAGAGCCCAATCAGCAAAACGGTGACGTGCAGGAAGGTCATTTGGCTTTAGTTCTTGTACGAGCTGTATTTTGTATGCTTTTAAATGAAGATCCTTCCGTAAAATTGACCAAGTTGTTCCATACGACAGTCCAAGTTGCTGAGAACGGTGCCGAATCGATTCATCGCGGTTTTCACGTACACTCTCTGCTACTGCCGCTATATTCTCAATGCTTCTTGCTGGACGTGGTCTATTCGGTCGAGAATTATCCACCAATGAATATTCGGATTCAAATTTGTTGATGGTATGTCGAATAGTGTTTAAGGCAGGCCGGTTATGTTGACCATAATGCGGTCTAAGCGCACGAAAAACATTTGTCACAGAACGCTGATTTTTATAATACAGTTGAACAATTTGTAGACGTTGTTGCGGTGTGAGTCTTTCCATGATGAAATGCCAAACGCTGTTCAACAAATCCACGATGACAGTTTGCCACAACTCGCGCGCGATCTGTAAAAAAACGCAAATGAAAAAAACTCCTCTTAATTGATCACCCGTTATATTTACAATAGTGCAAATCATGTGTTCAGCTCCGAGATTGTAATGAATATTTTCAGCTTCCATTACAAGTTTTGTTGCCTGCTTTCTTAATTCGGCATATTATATAATATTTCAAACATACTAAGTTACATTACTAGTATGCAGTTTTTTATAGACCATTGCAATGTATTTTCACTAGCGGTCTAATGCATTTTCTTCATATAATGAATACGAAGCATTTTCTTATAAACTGAAAATGCGCAACACCGTCAGGGAAAAAATTATCAAAAATCAACGGATGTTTCGAGATACCTGAAACTTGCAATTTATTGCACCAACATTTAATGGGTTTTGGAATTGCGTACCTAAATTTAAAAAAATGTTCAAATTCTGATTAAAAGCTTTGAAATTTTGAAGAAAATTTGTCGATTTTTTATAATATTGCAGAAAGTTTGAAACTTTGATTTATATGGTAGTTTTTGTTGTTATTATTGAATGAGCTTTATTTGTATTTATAAAGAATTAATTAATTAATGAAATTAAAAATACAAAAAGAAAAAGTATTCTAGTAGCGGTTCTATTATTTTCTTTACAAATATAATAAATATAAGTTGATAAAGATTTTTTTGGTATACAATTCCAACTCCACAAGCTGGTGTTGGTGATATAATGCGAAAGTCCGCATTTATTCTTATTCCAAGGATATAAATTTAAAGAATTTGGGTCATAATTACAGAAGCGATAATTTTATCATAATAATGCAATAAATTCACTTCATCTCAACCGAAGTACGAAAGTAAAATCCTTTTTGTATGCTTTTACAAATATCTCTTAACAAGCAACTGTAAATTCAACCAGTTTAATATTATGTCACGTTTCGCCCATAAAGAGACACAACTAAACTGACAGCAAGCAATCGAGGGTGGTGCCTAAGGGCGGAGCTACCCAGACAAATAAACGAGGAAGCAATAGAGAGAGCAAAACAGAAACGCGGTCAGAATTAAACAAATATTGTAGATTTCCACTCGTATTTAATATTTGAATATTATTTCATTTTATTTGCATGACCCTCGGCTGGGGTTAAGAGAGAATTTGGATGAAAATGACAAAACACAAAACATAGAAACAAAATTATTCACTTGAAACGTGATAAATTTTGAAAACGAGCCGACCGAATTAAATAGGATCTCATGGCACATAAACAGTTTTTGTCCCAAACACCACTCAAATGCCAAGGCGTACGCCAGTGGAACAGTTAATTTGATTTTCTGTTTCTAGTTGACGCGAACAGCCTGCCAACACATTGTTAACTTTTGAATGGCTAGTCGAGACTGTCGATTGTGGTTGACCCAATGCACACATACTTTGACTCGAATTTGCATACTGGTATGTGTACCGATACACATCCAAATATAAATCAAGGATATGTAAACAAAGCTAGCTCTCAATGGAATATTTTTCAATGTACACTTTTCAATGTGATGTATGTATGTACTCGTATGTATGCATGCATTTAAGTACCCATGTGTGTCACATATTTTAAGATTCTTTTTTCCTCTTTTTTGCTTTTGAATGAGTTATGTTGGCTTATATTGAAAAATTGCGCATTTTTTGTTTTGAAAAGTTTTACGTGGTTTTTGTTGGATGAGAATCAATTTATGTTTCCACAGCAGCTGCTAACTGTATCGCGAAGTGAGATGATAAATACAGTTTTTATATTGTGCACTCACGCACACATAATTCATGTTTGTTCATCAAATTAGATGCCACAAAGCGTAGCGAAAATCTTCCAGTTCAAATACTGGTTTTTAGAAAACTTAGAAATTTAATACTTTGGCATACATACATACATATAAGTTGTGGTTGAAAACCATCGAAAGGGCATAAAATTGCCGTTAGATCATATTCAAAACTTCTTTTACATATTGTAAATTTGCCGCAATAACCTACAAGCCTACAAGCAAGTAATTGTTTCATTAAATTACTCCGAAATTAGCTATAAAAAAAGTTAAGTAGAAACTTGAAAGCTGGATAAATGTCGAATTTTTTAAATCAGTTTAACCCTAATTTTATCGGGACTCTCTAAAAAAGGAGTCAAAACGATCCTGTTGGAAAGAGCTAATAGGTTAAATTGTTCGACGAAATTAATCCTCGTAAAAATTTTCTGTACGCACCTTAGAAACTTATATCTCTCCGATATGTATTATAGCTCTTTTTTAATTTATTTTAAAAACACTTTGGCGAAATGTTGCAAATTTTAAATGGCTATTGCAAAGAAATTTGACCAAATAATGCCAAACGATTTTGAAGTTTTATTTTCAACCAGAGCTGGAAATACGCCCGCCCCAGTCAATGGTTCTCAAATAGTGACCTGATGGTATTTTAGTGTTTTTTTTTTAAGAAAATATGGTTTATGTATATTTTTTACATACAAAACCACAAAGAAAATTTAACAAATTTCCATAAAAATTTCACACTGTTTAATCAGAGTTTTTAGAAAAGTATTCCTTTTTATAGCCTGCTGTATTTTTGTAGTATAAATCGCATTGATTCTTGACAATTTTTTAAATAAATGGAATAAAAAAAATTAACAAATTTCCATAAAACATTCGCACTTTTTAATCAGAATTTTTACAAAAGTATGCCCTTTTATGGCCTACTGAATTTTCGTAGTATAAATCGCATTGATTCTTGACAATTTTTTAAACAAAATTTAAAAGAAAGCTAACAAATTTCCTCAAAAATTTCACACTTTTTAATCGGAATTTTTAGAAGTATATGCCTCATATTGGCCCACTCTATTTTCGTACCATTAATCATATTGATTTTTAACAATTTTTTTTCTTGTGCATTTTCTCCATATTAAGAATTTTGAGCCTTAGTTAGATGGAAGTAAAAATCAATGCGTATTTTGATCCACTTGAAACTGGCAATATCGGATAAATACAGTGGTTTTTCCATGGTATTTGTTAAGCTCTTAATATCGTTGAAAATTGATTGATTGAAATTGATTTCTTGGGGAATTATTATTTAATTATTAATAAGACAAATTAAAATAATATAAATAGACAATGTTTACGTAGCCATATATAAAAACTAGTTGTAGAATATAGAAAAAGAGCGAAAAAATTATTATTCTTTGAGTAAGATGAGTATATCGGCACCAGGAAAACATATATATATACATATATTTGTTTTTTTTTTTTTGTTTTTTTTTAAAGCACTTACGTTTAACTCTGTTAAAAAAAAATTAATCACTCGCACTTAAATTTTGCTTTTTCACCCACTTGCACAAAAGTGAGGTTATTTCGTGAGGTTATAAAATCATAGACAGTTTTTAACCAATCTCAAATATTTACTCCGACAGCCAAGCAGCAATAAGGGCCCTCGGGTCTATGACGGTGCTTTCGGAATTGGTCAAGGAATGCTTGACCTCGCTTTCGACAGCAAGCGCTGGGCAAGTACACAAAAGTGTAAGGTCGCAAAATCCTTCTGGCCACGTGTGGACCGGAGGCGTTCAGACGAGCTTCTGAGGCTGGCAAAATATCACCTCTCTAATCTTGTGGACTCTCTCAAGTCCTTTCTGCACTGGATGTATGGAGGATGAGGTGGAATCATCTCAGCACCTTCTCCTTAGCTGCCCTGCTCTTTGCTCCTACTTTTTTGCCACGCCTGCTGAAATAGCTGGTGCTGACATTAAAAATCTGATGAATTTCATCAGCAGCATTAAGCGGTCGACGTAAATATAGTCATCGTTCCCCGCCCTCTCGGTGTATCCCATCGGTCTTTCTCTCCCGCCTCATCCCTCCATAATGGCATCACAAAGGACGAGTCCTTCTTCGTCCAAGTGTGCCCATTCCCTGGGCAACCATATCAACCTAACCTAACCAATCTCCAAATATATGCTTTATATTACTATCACTCTGAGTTTTCATTGAAAAACTTGCGCTGGGTATACAAACTTTGGTTCAGCCTGAGCTGAGAAGCTTTTCCACTTGTTAATATACAAATATTGTTTTTTTCATATTATCTATACAAAATGTGACTTATATGACTCCCGCGTGAAAAACAATACATGCAAGCACAGTCATCGCAAACATTCAGGTGATACAACCAGGCTTTCATATGGAATGTTGCTTTCCAAATCCTCTTAACAAAATTCTGAATGAAAAGTCATAAATAAGTATTCTCACAAGGACCATCTACCTGCATACGAATGCATGTATGTATGTACGTAAATATCAGCTGACAGCTGCACCAAAAATGATCTATAGCAAACATGTATTGTGTAAGATTCTGCATTTGTACAGATCAGTACCTACATACATACATACACATGTTTGCAATGAACAATCTGCTCCACAACAATTGATGCTTACTATTGTAATGGAAATGAATTACGTTTGCAAAAAACCTAAAATACATTTTTAAAATTTCCCTTTTTACTCTTTTTGTTTTTTGTTTTATACTGCATTGCATTGTGAAATGGCTACTGTTTATACAGCAAACGCATGCCGCGGCGTGCCAACCGAGGTGAAGTGATGCGGATAGGCAACCCATTGCCCTCCCTTCAATGCACTATAGGTGGTCCCCTACGTACATACTGACACATAGGTACTACTATTTTGTTTGCTTTTTATTTACTTTGTTTTCGTGTTTTCTATTGTTACCCTACACTGGTGAGTTATTGACATTTGAAATCGTTTATTTATCGCTACGATTTGCAAGCGCTTAACGGGAGTAGCTCTTGCCATATGGCGAACGAATGCTTTTCGATTGTGTTGCTTTTGTGTGTGGCTCATTGTTTCGGAATATGTTTGTGTTTGCATATTTTGGCTTTTACAGAGTTTGTTCACACTGTGTGAAAAGAACCTAACCGAAATGATATATTTTTGAATCAGAAACAATTGACTGGTTTGGGGGGTAGTGCATGAAAAGGTTCAAACAGCAGCTTGTGAATGACGGATGTATTAATACCTGAAGCTACACACAGATGTGATTTGCCCTTAATTCTTTACAATATTTGTTTGTTGACTTATGAATGTGAAAAAACAATATCGAAATACTTAGAAGTTGTGTAAAAAATTGCCGATGTATGATTTAGAGCTCGTAAAGTATCTCAACTATTCCTCTGGTAATGGCGCCAATCAAGAAAAAGAAAATTACTCCGGTAATAAACTGTGGTCGAGATCTCTTTCTAATTGGAACTTCGGCGCGTATATCGATTTGTAAAAATATTTTATTTTTCATGTCGATGGTATTGCCATTCACGTCTGCACAAAATTTTATACTATTACTCGTATTATCAAAACGGCGATTTAGTGCTACTTGGGAAGTGCCAGAGTGGTACTTCTACCATTTCACCCACAATTTCACTCGTATAGGCTTAAAAAGAGTTCCGAGCGATTTTATTCAAATTTTTTGTATTATTTTCGTTTCTTGGTTTTTTGTTTTTTAAGTAAACCTAAGTTATCATAAAATAAAATCTCGGCCATCGCAAAATAAAATTAATTTTATAGGTAAAAAAAAAGAATTCGAACGATTTTATTAAAATTTGTATGCGTATATTTTTCTCTTAAATCCATTTATCAAAAACTATGCTATACTATATACATAGGTATATATATATGTATACATATGTAATTCCCACTAAATTAGGCTAAATTAGTTGGCTTTGCGTCAGGATGTTTTTCCGCAAATGGGATGAACCTACACCTTTTCACCGCCTCCAATCAGCAGCTGGTTGTTTATTTTATGTGGAGTTTTTTCATGGCAGAATACCTGTACATTCGAAGGTTTGCCATTGCTTTTAAAGAGGCGCCCGCCATTAGAAAAAACATTTTTCTCCCATTTGGTCTTTTACTACGTTCATCAATAAAATTCGCGGTTCAATAAGAGAGGGCGTTGCTACTGGCCTATTGTTTTTTTTGTAATGTTAGTACACTTTTCATATAAACGTATGCACATCACTCAATCAATCAAAATCTGTCAATTCATTCTTTGTTTACACGCCATTTAGTATCGACGTCCCTCAGTATTTTCAGAAAGCTGAATTGTGACTTTCCCAGCAACATTTAGAGAATTTTCGAAAGGATAAAGTAGATTTTGTATATCGATTCATCACTATTGATGAGACTTTGCTCTATCATCATGATTCTAAATCAAAACAAGAGGCTTAAGAGTGGCGTGAACCTGGTTATTCGGCTCCGAAAGGAGAAGGTGTCCAGAAATTGGCTAAGAAGGTATTAGCATCATTTTTTTGGGATGCGAAAGGAATTTTGTTTGTAGGTTACTTGCAAACTGGTAAAACAATAAATTTTGAATATCTTTGTAACCCTTTAAACCAGCTGAATGGAAAAATTTGCGAAATGAAAAAAAATTATATTATATTTCATCAGGACAATGCACCGTGCCACAAGATCATTTTTGCAATAGCTAAAATCCATGAACTTAAGTTCGAATTGTTGACGCACCCACCGTATTCACCAGATGCGGCCCCTAGCGACTTCCATCTTGTAGCAGGGGAAATTGTTCTAAGAAGTATCCAAAAAATTTCTGCGCCTAAAACACCGGTAGGAATTTCAGCCGAATTGTTCAAAAGCATACTGCACAATTTCGGCACTATGCGCTGGAAGCCGGCGCGATAGCAACTAATAATAATACCACACAATTTGTGTTTCAGTGTGTAGAAATTATTGCTGTGAAGTGCCGAGGACTCTAGTACTGCAGTATCAGTTATTGAAAGAATCGGATATTTCTAAAAGTATCGGGTACTTCATTTTTAATCTATGAGTGTTTTACTTTTTTAAATGGGCGGATTTTAAATGGCTCCAATGTCTTGAATTTCTGAAGATGAACCAATTGACCTAATGTACGAGTACTTACTTCATTTGAGTGATATACATAAGTAACCACTGACGACAAGTAGAATGCTTCTTTATGACTTGCCACTGAGTCCTAGGAAGTCATACTAAATCTCCTAATGCCCAGCACTGCGTGCTTTTGAGTACTTTTCTATAATCAGTATTGAAATTTCTAAAAATCAGGCACTGTCAATTCTATTCTATCTATTCTCTTGATACCCGAGTACTTAATAAGTTAAGTATCGAATTAGTAAAAATATTTCGGTAACTTCTTCAGTTTTGTGTTTTTCTTGGGAAATACTTTTGCTTTTACGTCAATACTTTTTTTCTTGCGTATATGTTTTTTTTTTTATTTGCTACTTTTATTTCCTACCTGAATATTTCCATATTTCTTAAGTGAATTCCGCAACTTTATTTTATTTTGCAATTTACATTTCGCATTACTTTCCTTTGCGTTTACTTAAATAACCACATGGAGAAAAAGATCAAGAGGAATTTCGATAAAAATGAATTTTTGGGCCATAATGGAAATTGTTTTGCCATATTTGCGTCTGTCTGCTACCTGAAGCTTTTGTTTGCTTTGCGTGCGCTTCATAAATAAACTTGTTGTTTTTGGTTGCTTAAAAGGTCGTGAAATAAAATGGGAAGATTGCGCTCAGTAAAAATTGCGTTTTTATCATATTATAATTGAAATGAAAGGGTAGCTGCAAGAAAAAAATCGATCAAAAAATTATGTGATATTTTATTTCAAACTTTTAAGCCATTAATTAATGAAAGAGCAAGCTGAGTAATCAGTTGTTTAACTAAAAATTAATAAATAATAATAAAATTAATAGTCTAAAAAAATGATTATTACTTCAAACAATTATAACTGGAGTATTAAAAGAAAAAGTATTAAACATTTATTTAATTTATTTCTCTGCATAAACTTTCCGCTGAAACTTTTGTAAAGAACATTTAATACACTGAAGATAAGAACAAAAGTTTCAATTAAAAATGTATATGACGAGCTTAAAAGGCAAAAATCGGAAACAATTTATTCATAAAGAAATCCGTTTAATTATAATGACATACATACATGTAATTATAATCATTAGAACCGCTAGTAATTTAATTTAACAGCCAAGTCGTGTGCTAGTTTTTTCGCTCCTATTTAATAATAAATCATGTTAATTCTAATGGGTAAAATTACCAATTAATTTGATTTTTCACAAGTCATAAATTGAAACCAATTAACTAATAAAGTAATTAAATACTACGGAAAAATAGAGTGTGACCTACTTTGACCAGATTGTGAGTTGGAGCGCTTGCGCAATTTCAGGCAATGGTCACCAAAAGCACAAGGTGGCGCAGAATTAATCATCATATTTTGTTTTTGAGTAACTTTTTAAATTAACTAACTTTCTAAATAGAAAAAATATATATTTTGCATTATGGAAATCCTTAGAAAGAGCATACGTGTACTGCAGTAGCCTAAAAGTAGTTCACAAGTTTCAAATATGAGTGACCTATGGAAAAATTATAAAGGGTCTTTCAAACGACGTAATGTAAAAATTTAGATTCCTTCAGGTTTCACTATTTTGATTCCAAATAAGGCTCCTAGAATTTATATGTTAAAAATTACATAATTGAAATACCCACCATGAGTACGAGTATGTCTACAGGTAACGAAAGCCGATTCATTAATGCCAAATTGTTAAGGGGTGGTCTAAAAATTTCAAAAAATCGATTTTCTGTTTTCGCGATATTTCAAAAGTATAGTATCTTAAGAGTATACTGTGAAAATTTCATGCGGAAACTCGCAATATTATAGCTTTTGCAGCCCATTAACTGGCGTGCGCTTGTACCTAAAACTTTAAACTGAACTTATCTTGAAACGACTTTTTTCAGCCTGGTGTTGTCAAAATCACAAAAAAACTATTAAACCGAATCGTCTAAAATTTTTAATATGTTGTTCAAAACATCAATGGCTATTGCTGGTACTAGAATCATATTATTATTTCAATTATTTCGTATTTTTTTGATTAAAAAACTGAAAAAACCCATTTTTTTAGTGTGAAATTCAAAACCACGCCATTTTGTAAATTTTTTTTAATGTAGTAGCGGGACATAGCTAAAGTTCTACTGATTAATAATTTTTTTCGGTTTTTGTGCTTCAGATAAATAAAAGAGCCAAAATGGACAATACCGTTCAGGTCCAATTTATCGGGGGATCAACTTCAGCGCCATTTTTTAAATTATTAAAATTAAAAAAAAAATGTTTTCTTCATTTTTGTATGTAAAAGAAGTTAAATAAAAGTCTTAAAAATTGAAATATCGTTTTTAATTCGTTTATTATAAGAAAAAATTCCTGAAAATACCTTCAATTTTGGAGCTCTAGACCATCGTTACCCCTTAAGAACGTCGATATATCGATGTTGAAGATTATTCAGCAACATTTTGCGCTAAGGCTGCGGACATACTCTAAAACAACGTCCAGTTTCTGATCTAGCATTTCTCTTTCTATCCTTAACAGAACCAGTGTTTTGAAATTTTTCCACCAACCTTTGAACTATCGACTCATCCTGTTAATTATTTCCCCCAAAGAGACACAAGTTTAACGAATGTTGTTCTTAAAGATCGACCGTTCTAATGATAAGTTTCAGTAATTTTAATGCCTTGCTCTGTCGTGTAAAATTGTACATTTGCCTACTTGATTTCTGCCCAAGATGGCATAAACAAGGTACCAAGGTACCATCTAGGAATTATTCACTACTGCCGTCTAGGCGTCGCTTTTGAAAGACCCTTTAAATCTTTAATAGCTTCTAATTTTTAAAAAGAATTTTTGGTTTAATTACCCTAGTTCATCGCTCACTGTGTTTACCGTTTTAGTATCTGCTCTTATGACCTTGTCTAACTAATTCGATGTTCAGAAACGATATCTTGTTTTTTTTTTGTTTTTTTTTTTTTTTTTTTGTTTGTTTGCGAAATGCCTAATGCATCAGCACGGCTTCATGTGCGGCAATAATATGTGTAGAAACTAAAGAGCTTCCACACATTTGGAACCGTGACCGCTTTTGCATTACTTAAGAGGCGTTCCATGTTTCTTCCTGTCTCACGGTCTATGCTGGTGTGCCTGCGTTTAGAACCGATTTTTCGTTCGGCGATTTTTTTCAGCGAAACCACTGATTATTTCCCACGTTTTCACACTGCTTAGCATTTTCAGTGGTTATGTGACCGACGGTATTCTCCAGCATTCAGCGATCTTGTTTCCAACGTATGCATTGGAAAAAGGTGTGTCCAGCGTCATCTGCGGCAGCATCACCGTATATGCAAGTGGGGTGTTCGCATATCCCTATTTTGAACAGGTATTTCTGAGAACACCCTTTTCCCGAAAGCACTTGGGTTGTGTAAAAATTGACTTCACAGAAATCTCTTCTGTACCATATGGCGACGTCTAACATTAGCCTAGCCGTCCATCCGCCGCGTGTTTCATTAATCCATCCAGCCTGCCATAGCCTTATCGTTTCCTCCTTTATTTCGCGCGTGTCAGTTTTGCTAACTCCTCCTTCAATTCCGTCGTTATTTAATGCCCACAATTGTTTCCCCTCAAAGGCTAGTAAATCTATCGGATTTGAAACGCTTATCGCTTGAATAGCTGGCTCTAATACTTTGCTGTTCGTTGTACCGATGCTAGGAGCTTACACCGGTGATTTGCCTCTAGCACATTCGCCTCCAATTCAGCTCCGTGTAAGAGAACGGAGAGCGTGGAAGCTATCATTGTTTCACATTTATTTTGGGTTGGTTCCCCTATGTTTGACAGTAGTTGTCTGAGTAGGGATGTCTTGGGACATATAACCATTATTAATATAATAAATACGAATAATTATCAATCAGAAACGCATCGAGTCTCTCCTAAAGTCTCTGATTTCCTTTGATTACTTATATTTAATAGTTGATGTTGGATTGGCCTTGACATTTTACCGCTTCACCGCTTTTTACTAAATTAAAGCATACACTCAGCTAGGTATCCGCTTCGCTGCGCAACGCTACGTGGTCTAAGCGCTGCTGGCAAACGGCCAACTGCATACCAACACTTATACGCCTAAGCTTGCGCTCATTTTCTCATCCATTCAAAAATAGTAGATATTATTTTCCATATTGAGAGCGTAGCAGCAGCACGTGAATCTTTCCTCGCTACTTATAATTTATAGTGTAATTACTAGTATGCATAGATAAGTAACTCTGCCTTTCGCTACCCAGCCCAAATGGTTGAGCTGTAGTCGAGCAATGCTTATTTGCTATACATACATACATATAAGTTAACATCTTCCGAATTTGCAACGTGCCTAGATTTCTCGATTTCCCATGTTCTTATTTTTATTTAATTCTTTTTTTTGTTTTTTTTTTTTAACTTTCTTGAAACCCGCCCATTTTTCATTTTCGTTTATGCATGAACGCATTTTCCCACACTTTTGCTTAATTTAATTTTATTTTTCTTACTTCTTTATTTACTCTGCCACAATCTCTCAGCCAACATTTGTGGGCGTTACATTGTATTTATCTATCTGCCTTCTTTGGTTTTGCTTAAAAAAACAAAAGCGTACTACACCAAAAAATTCTTGCTCGCGGCTGCTCAAGCGTACACCTACAAAGGTGTAGATGATGTTAGAAAATATACATTTACATTTAGCTTTTTTGTTATTGCTTCCGCTTCGCTGTACGACTGCAGTGGTAGTGTTGCTCAGGCGCCCATCTTCACTCTCTTTTGCATGGAGCAACGTTAATTAGCCTTAAAATTATGCAACGCATACGAAAGTCATCAACTGGGAATTGGGAAAGAAAATAGCGCAATGAGATGGCTGTGCATAAGTTTTAAACAAAAATTATATGTTTTTAAATTAAGTAGGAAAACGTGAAATGTTAGCAGACAAATTAATTGGTTTGAATAGAAAATTTCTGGATATGCAGTTTTTTAGCCCATTAAATTTCAATATGAAAAATGGTAAGCTTGAAGTCGTCCAAAAACTATATTAAGTTAGGTTAGATTAGCCAGGTTGCACAGCTCGAAACCGTTTACAAATTCTGCTATCTTGACTGCATGATCATCGCGGTTGGCGATTCTAAGGTGGATGTCGAATATAGAATTAGCAAAGCTAAATCATCTTTCCAGCGTACAATGGTGGGGATATGCCGATGATATTGGCATCATTGGCCTTAACAACCTGCTTTTCCAGACTGGATAAAGAGGCAAAGCGAATATGTGTGGTGGTGAACGAGGACAAAAGGAAGTTCCTGCCGTCATCAAACAAACAGTTGGCGCACTCGGTATCGGCACTCACGTTACTGTTGACAGTTATGATTTCGAGGTTGTAAAAGACTTCATAAGGCGGCCGCTGTAGCCGAATGCGTTGGTGCGTGACTACCATTCGCAATTCGGACAGAACGTAGGTTCGGATCTCCGTGAAACCAAAATGAAGAAAAAGTTTTTCTAATAGCGGTCGTCCCTCGGCAGGCACAGCCTCCGAGTGTATTTCTGCCATGAGTGTATTTCCTCATAGAAAATATCTGCCGTTCGGAGTGGGCTTGAAACTGTAGGACCCTCCATTTGTGAAACAACATCAAGACGCACGCTAAAAATAGAAGGGGCTCAAACAATCAGAAAGGGTGTATGTGACAATTATATATGTATACATATATAAGACCTCATTTATTTAGGAATCAACATTAATCCCGATAACAATGTCAGCCTTGAAATCCAACGTAGTATCTCTCTTGCCAATAAGTGCTACTTTAGACTAAGTAGACAATGACTACTCCAAAGTCCCCTCTCGACGAACAAAAGTAACACTCTAAAAGGCTCTCATCATGCCCGTCCTAACATATGGCTCAGAAGTGTGGACGATGGCAATATCCGATGAAGCGTCGTTTGGAGTGTTTGAGAGAAAGAGTCTGCGGAAGATTTTTGGACCTTTGGCAACGTTGGCGACAGCTAATATCACATGCGATAGAACGATGAACGGTATGAGCTTTACGAAGACATAGACATAGCGCAGCGAATAAAGTTCCAGCGGCTACGTTGGCTGGGTCATGTCGTCCAAATGGATACAAACCCTTTGGCTCTGAAAGTATTCGATACGGTACCAGCTGGTGGTAGCAGAGTAAAAGGAAGGCCACCACTGACTGCGTTGGTAAGGTCAGGTGGACAAGGACTTGGCTTCACTAGGTGTGTTCAACTTGGCCAAAATTGCGTAAGCGGTTATCGCGCCTATTAAGAAGAAGTCATCTTTCGGCATCCTCGCTCCATTGTGGCAAAACAACAGCTGCCCATTCTCAACTTGAACGTCAAATCCATTATATTATATGGTTGCACTACCTGGAAAGCAACTGCGAAGATGACGAAGCGCCTACAAACGTTCACAAATCGCTGTCTCCTTTGAATTTTGCGAATTTTCTGGCCCCGGACCATAACCAATGCCGAGTTGTTGGCACAAGCTAAGCAGGTCGTCGTTCCATCAGAAATTAAAAGAAGGAAACGGTGCTGGATTGACCTCAAGCAAGGGAAAATGTCGACAGTATCGCTAAACAACTGCTACGCTGGAATCCATTTCAATAAACAGGTGGAGGAATTGGCAGACCTCGGACCACCACCCGGTGGCGCTCAACAGAAGCTGAAATGAAGTTTCTTGGATTATCATGTATCGAACTAAGATCCCTACTACAAAACCGTGTCCGTTGGCGAAGACGAGTGATTGATGCTCTATGTTCCTAAGAAGGGTTAAAGGATCTCATATATATATATATATATATATATAGATATAGGATCTTAATATATATGTACATATATATTATTTGAAGTGCAAAACATTCACAGAGGAGGTGTTGGAATGGCTCACTTTCTTCTTTATTGAATGAAGAATGTTGATTTTTGTCATTTTTTTCATGTGATGTGGAGTATTTTCTTCTATATAAAAGGCATCAAAACATATGGAAGACAATTCTAAGTATTGTGTGCAAGAAAAACATTTTCAAAATTCAACGCGATTTTTTAGTGTCTTAGCATAATAAAGTGCAAGTTTGAAGTTGCTAAAAACCCCGCTGATGGTGTGGCGTATTTTCTTAATATTACAAATGGACGAGATTTTTTTATATGAAGGAAAAACTAAAAAAATCATCATTCAATCATCAGTCATTTTTTAGCAACTTCACATTTAATAAACTATAAATCTACATAACCAAAATCTTTCTAGAAGTTCTAGTTAGAAGCCGTGGAATTGTAATGAAAAGCTTTTGAAACTTTTTCTAATTTTTATATAAAATATGAAATTTGGATTTAAGAGGTGCATAGCGCCAAAGTTAGCGAATTCCAGTTGCTTCTATCGTTGGCGGTTTGTTTAGGGTACGTCCACGAGGCATTGTTGCTGAATAAATCCACGCGAAGGATCATCTGCGCCTGCAATCTAAGGCCATCGCAGCTATTTCTTGCGCTGATTTTCGAAGAGTACGTCTGATCCAGGCCCACTTCCTCTTACGGATATCAATATTGATTAAGATCTGATTGCATCGCCTGTGTAAATCAATGTTTGCTATTCTGCTTTCTGGCCACCAAACGTGAATTATTCGTGTACGGAGACATCGATTTACAAAAGTTTGCAGTTTAAGATGTTGGCCGAGGCTCGCAACCGTACAATAAAACAGATTTAGCATTTGAGTTAAAAATGCGTATTTTGGATTTTCCCATTAAGTGTTTAGAGGACCACACGTTTTTAAGCATTACAAGGACTGCTTTTGCGTTAGCATCAGTTAGGGCGTTATCTTGTGCAGCAGTTTGGCTACCAAGATATGTAAACTGCTGAGCCTCTTCGACCTGTTGGCCAGCATTGGTGATATTATTGGGCTGGATAGCATTGATAACCATAGATTTGGTCTTCGTAATACTGATTTTCAATCCATATTTTAATGATTGCAGGCGTAAATTACTTAAAAGTACGTTGTCGTCATCATAATCCATATCATTTAAATGTTTCACGGTAAGGGGTTCCACTCCATATCTCTTCTGGAATTTTTGTTAATTGCTTTGCGTAGAGTTTCGCCAATCACAAATGGGGACGCTAGGGCGAAAGTATGTATCCTTGCCTGAAATCCGCAACTACATTGATTGGATCTAAGACCGTTGAATCATGCATTATTTTATATTTAAAGTATTGGAGTATTGGGCTTTTATCACATTACAAAATTTTTTAGTATACTTTACGTTCACGTGCGTTGATTATGCTTTAGGCGCTGCGGTAGAGATACTCCAAAGAATCGCCTTTATAACGCGATTTCACGAAGCACGAAAAAAAAATTGAGTTGAGAAGGGATGAGTGAAGAACATATACCGGGCAGTTGAACAAG
>JAYXIM010004353.1:0-25592 GCA_037575425.1 Anastrepha fraterculus | reverse complement strand
TTTAATCGAGGGCTTCAGGCTTCTTGAGTGAAATCGCCAAGCACGTGCTGGCATTGTACCCCGCATTGATACATAAGTGGGCCAGACACATGGATAAATATGGTTTACCAGAGCAGTAAACAAAAGTCAAAAAACAAACCGATTGGAACAGTAGGAAGTTGGGCTCAGAGATATACTCTGAATCCATGAACACAGCTAAATAAATCTGTCAGGTCGCAGTGCTGAACCACCTTATAATATTTAAAAATAACTGTTATCTAATTCCATTACTTTTTAAAGCATCCCAGCTGAAAGTATGCAAAATGGTTTTATCCAGTCTTTGGACAGTGAATGGACCAGCGTTCTACTTCTCATCAAATGTCAAACTGTTATATAAGTCTATTACTTTTCAAAGAATTGCGAGCCTAAAGTAGGCAAAAAAAAATAATAAAATATAAAAAACCAAAAATAAAAAAAAAAAAATATTCCCACGTATACTTGGAAGCACTGGTGAAAGTCATATTATGTCACTGAATCAGCTACAAACCTTGTGCGTGATTTTCTTCAATTTTTAGTCAGAAACCACCGGAAGGGAATTGTTGAGCAAAAACTAAAACCAGAATCAACTACGTGATTTTCTTCAATTTTTAGGCAGCAACGTTACTAGAATGCATTGATTTCAAACAAAGCTGGTATTGTACTTCTACGGATTTACTTTGAGGTCTGTGTCCGTATACAATCCACTGGGCATACGATCATCAGACCCATTTTGACTTATGGAGCTTTCGTGTGCTGGGAGGTGAGGCAGACACAATCCTAGCTGACACTATAGATGAAGCAGCAATGACGAAAAGACTAATAGACCTACCTCCAACAAATATTACCGTTTTTGTTGACAGTCAAGCACCGATCAAAGCACTGGCCTCAGGGCGCATGAATTCAAGATGTGCTAAGAATGTAGGTGTTTGCTCTCATTTATCCAACGACACAACACCACATTTCGTTTGGTCCCCGACCACTCTGAAGTACAGCGAAATGAAAGAGCGGATGAGTGTGCAAGGAAAGACTCCGACCTTGGCCTTCAACGAGTGGTGAGAACATAAGCATTCTTCTAACGAACTGTATACTGCTATTGACTTGTGCGCAATCGCGGAAACCAATGGAAGGAGGTCTCTGACTGCTAAATGTATGGCCTCCAAGTTCTCTGTCCAAAATTGAAGCTTAAAATGGCAGAATGCCTGCTTGGATTCAGCAGATCAACTACCAGCGTCCTCACAGGTGTTATAACGGGTCACTGCACTGTTGGCACCTTAGCCAGTGGAATGGGTGTACCTTACAATGTATTCTACAGGGGTTGTGGACATGATGAAGAAATTGAGTCGGTACCACACCTTCTCTGTAAATGTGCTGCACTTCAAAGAAGCCGTGCCAAATGTCTTGGCGGTTATTTCTTTGAATATCTGGGGAATTTGTAATCACTAATCACTAATCACCGGAGGGATTAGGTACCTGCTTAAAAATATCGAAGTGGTTTAAGCAGCTTAGGGGATGGAAATCAAATGCAGGTATCAGATTGCGCCTTAGAGCCACCGAGTGCCTTGTCTTAGACAAACAACTAGACTAACGTAACATAACCTTTCATTGTAAACAGTAACTCTAGTTAACAACATACATCAGCTGGGCCTCTCTAAATGGCAAACATAATTTTTCATATATACTTGAATGCAAGCTTGGTTTCCTGTTTACACAAGTTTACACAAGAGAGAGCTACAGCCATCACTTGATGGAGGTCGGCAAGCTTACTACATAAGACTCTCAAAAACGGTTATGCGGCTTCTCAAGGAAACAACTAGCGGGGCGTTAAGGTATGATTCATATAGTTGCCAGATTCTAAGCCTCACATAGCCATAGATATGAGGAAGAAGTAGATGCCGCTTAGCACTTTTCATTCGATATATCAGCACTTCAAGGAATGATCTTTGGATTACTAGGGAATAATCTCTTTGTGGAACCGGACAGTTCAGGTACAATCTCGCTAGAGAAGTTGAGGGGACTCGACCTCTTCGAGGTAGAGAAGGTTTAAAGGCATACATAGTTATGCCTAGGGAAGCATTTCCTTTCTACTGAAATGGCGCTGAATGGTAACCGATCTATAGATTACTCACATTTTTTGGAGGTTTTCGGTGCCATTTTTTTTTTAAACTTCTAGGCTTATATGCCAAACTGCTTTCACTATGAAAAACATGTAAAAATAGGTTAAAATACTAGATTGTTCAATAAGTTTTGAGGTTCGATAGGAGAGGTCGTTGCTATTAGCCTATTTTTTTTACTTCTGTTAAATATTTTGATAAACTCTTCATATGAATCGACGTGTGAAGTATCGTGCAGTGATTGAACTTTTATTTTTGAAAGGTTTAAAAGCAATGGAAATTTATGAACGAATGTTGAAAGTGTAGAAAGTAGAAAGATGAGTTGCTGAATTTAAACGTGGTCGTACAATCCTAGAAGACGATCCACTTCAAAGTGGTCAGAAGCACCGACAACACCAGAAATTGTAGAAAAAATGCGAAATACAGGATATCGTATAGGAAAATTGTCGAGTGACTGACAGAGATTTAGTAGAAGCCTTATACATCTCATTTGGCAATGTAGGTAATATTTTGACTGAAATATTGGGTTTCAAAAAGCTGTGTGCGCATTTGTTAATAATGGAACTGAAACCCATTCGAATGCGACTTTCTCCGCAAAATTTAAAGCTTTTTCGAAAGAATAAGGAGATTTTGTGCGTCGATTCCTCCTTATGGATGAGACTTGGGTCTAGAAATCGGTCAAGAAGATGTCAGCAACAGTTTTTTCTGAATTTTATTTTAACTTTTTAAACCAGCTGAAGGAAAAAATCGAAATTCGTGAAAAAATACCCAGTCTGCAAAAGAAAAAATGCTTTTTCATCAGGACAACTCACCATACCACAAGAGTTTTTTGATAATGACTAAAATCTAATCCGTGAATTAAAGTTCGAATTGTTGGAGCACCCGCCGTATACATCAGAATTGGCCCTTACCGACTGTCTGTTTCCAGACCTAAAAAAAAGCATGTGTGGAAAGGGTTTTTCATCAAATTATGAGATTATAACAGCTGTGGAAGCGTATTTTGCAGACCTTACAGATTCCAGACGCTCACTGCTGGGATGAAATTCATAAATTTGAATCTTGTTGGAATAAGTGTATTGCTATTCAGGTAGACTATATTGAATAATAAAGAGCATTTCAGACCATTGAATTGTGGTTTTCTTATTGAACCGCAAAACTTATTGAACAGCCAAGTATTTTAAGTTTATAATCAAAGCAAGATAATATTTCAGCACAAGTTTCCAGTCCTGTCGCCAAATAATCAGATCGACTCTTTACAATCTTCCTTTGAGCCACAAAAATAAGACATCCTGCTTAGCAGCATGTTTGCAAAATAGTTTACGAGGCTAAGTGTGTATGATAAGTCAAAAATACGTATCATTTTATTAGAACAGGAAGCATAACAAAGAACTAAAGCAACAAAAACTAATGTTGCTCTACATGTATGTATTCTTACTTTCACATACAAAAGCACAAATTTGCATCGGCTATTAAACATCAGCTGCCAGATTGACAGGCGCGCAAGCAAAGCAACATCAAAACGAGCACTTCTGCTGTCAGAAATTTTCACATGCCAAGATGCAAAGTCGTTTTTTTAACTCTTATTTTGCTAATTCCACTTTTTATTGCAGTTATTAACTGGATACCTCACCATAGCATTGCCCTGGGAGATCATTTTGCATGCATATGAAGACAAAAAAGAGTGCGCTATAAAATAACCAACACAAAGTCATGAAAATTTTGTGATTGTTAAGTTCGGTTGTATGGGTGTGCGTAAGACCGAGCAATGACATATTACAAGTTGCATGTTGCAGTCGATTGTCTAAGTTCTTTTTCAATGCATTTCTGCAGCAACTCTCTATAATTCGTGCATTGCACTTAAGTGCAGTAATCATTCGAATATCTATTATGATTTTTTCGTTAGCATGCACGTTGTAGCAGATGCATATACATATACATACATACACACATCCATACATATATATGCACATATTGTATTTATTTTATGTTATAGAGTTGATTTGAACTACTACCACAGCTTGACTTCAAGTAAAATTACAATTTGCAGAAACATTATTTTTTTTGGGCATCCTTTGGCTGTGATTTAAATTTTAAAAATTTAGTCACCATCATCAGTCAGCGTTACAGCTCGGGGTGAGCTTTAGTTTCATACATTAGCCTTCTCCGCAATTCAAGTAGTTACACGATTCAAGGCAGCAGACTTCCAGTTATGTATTTTCAGTTTCTTTATATCTTCGATAACGTCGTCGAACTAGCGTTTCCTAGGCGTGACTTTACATTGATTTTTAGGGACTTTTTTTACTCATACGCATGACATGAGCCAAGTCATTGCGATTTGACATACTTAACGGCATCTTCCCCCTTGCACATCCGCAGCAGATCCTCGTTGTATCTGATTGTCTTGTCTAAGACAAGCAACCTGGCTAACCTAACCGAACCATCCTCAAAGAGCGGTGAACCATAGAGTTTTCGTAAGCAGAGCTCAAAATTTATTTTAAATATTCTATGCGCGAGAGTAGTCTGGCTTTTTGTTTACTGCAACACGTCGATCTTGGACGCAATTCTGAACACTATTTTCCTTTTCTAGTAGTACTCCCAGGTACTTGAAACTCTCTACTCCTTCAAAAACGTACTGTACAATATGGGTGTATTCACCGCCATTCAGCATCGCGTAACATTTTAATTTTAAAATTAAAGTTAAATTAATTTAATTTTAAAATTAAAATTAAAAATTTAGTGCTACATAAAATTATACAAAGTACCATCATTTAAGTTATTTTCAGCCAGCCTTTTCTAAAAACTTTCATTGAGAACTTTAAAAACAAATTGTACTGATTCCAAAGAGAAATAAAGGATAGCAATGAATAATAAAGAATATAAGTAAGTTTTAGAGGAAGAGCCCAAAGAAGGGTGTATGTGCCAATTATATATGTGGCGTACCCACAAACTATTATTGAATTTATATTAATTTTGTTATGGCAACGCCGTGCTACTGGCTTGAGCTGCCATTTTGTTTTACTTCGATTTCAATGATCTTACTTTTTGGAAAATGTAAATTTAGTTTCTTAACAATAAATCACAGTAAAATCCAAATATATTATATATATATTAGGCCGGGTCGATTTGTGGGGAGGCAAAAAAATCGCCCAATGCTCTATGAAAATCATATTCTAGGGATCAAAATAAGAAACTTTGCCGAAGGAACCATAGCTCTAAAACGAATTCTGATGTTCCCCAATTTGGGTCGAACTTTTTAGTTTATTTTCTCATGTGAAGGCCAAAAATGGTGATATTTTGAAATGATTGTATGGGGAACCCCCCCCAAGAGAGTTCCAGGGGGTGTGCCACTGACATGGGTGGATCGGCCATCCAAAGTTAGTGGGGGTCGGTCATACATTCGGACTCGATTGGAGCACTCTAAATGGGTCAAAGTGGGAGTTTTCGTTGGACCCAAATTGGGGGAGATCAGAATTCATTTTAGAGCTATGGTTCCTTCGGCAAAGTTTCTTATTTTGATCCCTAGAATACGATTTTCACAGAGCAATATGCGTTTTTTAAATCGACCCGCCTTAATATATATATATTAGAAGAAAATGGATACCATAAATTTAATTTTCTCCTCGTGTCAACTACTTTGCTACAAAAAAGTGTTATGTATGGACATCGTTTAACCACAGAAACCTTAAAACGTTCTTATAAGATATATTCTAACTATTAAAAATCCTCAATCCTCTTCAAAGGGCGATGTAAATTGTATATAAAACTGTAACATCTCAACATAAATAGAAAATATCAATGTCTAAAATCCCCGGTTTACCATTTACAGCAATTTTGTTATGAACGGGTAATATACATAAATTGATTGCTGTAAGTCACTGTAAAGTTCGACGCTGTTAAGCCGTAACATTACATCTTGTAATAACATTGAGGAAGGCTATAAATACGAACTTGAGTACGAATACGAGTACAAAAGCAAGTAACAATGCGAATAAAACTACAAATACTAATACTAGTAAAAATACGAATACTAATACTAGTGAGAATACGAATGCGAATACTTATACAAATGCAAATATGGCCTGCTGCTGTTCGATAGACATTTCAGAGCATACAGTTTTACAGAAATTCTTCAAATGAAGGGGCAAAACATGTAAGTTGATTGCTGTAAAGCTTCCCTCAGTAAATTTCGACGCTGCCATGCCATAACATTACATCCACTCCTAACATAGAGGAAAGCGCTAAATGCGAATATAAATTTAAATACGAATGCGAGTACAAATACAAATAATACTACAAATATAAATACGAATACGAACACCAATACTAGTAAGAACACGAATACCACTACTTAAACAAATACAAATATGAAGTGGCACAGTTCCATATCCACTTTACAGCATACAATTTAACAGAAATTTTTGAAATGAAGAGGCAGAAAATGTAAGTTGATTGTTGTAGCCTTTCGCTATGTAAAGTTCTACGCTGTTCAGTCATAACTTCACATCCTCTCTTAAAATATAGGAAAGCGATAAATACAAATAAGAATAAGAATTTATATTTAAATATGCATATAATTACAAGCTCAAAAATAAATACGAATTTACTTATACGATTTCACACGCAAATCTGAACTGAAACATGAATATTATGATTTCGAAAATATCTGTAAATAGAAATACTAAGCAACTCAAACAAAGTACATTTCTTAAGATTGACCTCGCTGACATAAAATACTTAAGGTACTAAATAGTGATATCAAAGCTAGGTAGCTTCCAGGTAGCTTCTTTAAATCTAATTTTCTATCGATTTATGGGCATAACCTTTTAAGAAGGATCCTCGAACAAGACGCGAAAAGATCAGTCCCGGGTGCCCAACCGAAGATTTGAAAAAAGATGTCCAACGGAGAGTAGAGTTAACCTAACCCAACCCGCTTCGAAGCTAACTACTTCAAAAACCATCCAAAAAGCAACAAAATTACGCATGCGTTTAGTGTGACGACTGCCAATCACACGAACGACACTGCAACAAGCAACTGGTGCCATCATCAAACCAACAAAAATACACATTTTGATCGCGGTAAATGCTGTGGCGGTAATTTCAACTTTAATGTTGCCAACCACTTTTCTGTGACTTGCCACTTTCCGGTAACGCAATCAATTATTTGAACAAGTTGTTAACTGGTCACTCGCTCAGCAGCTAAAAAGAAAACAACAAATCATGCTTCGCACAAAATCATTTAAAATAAATACTCAAATATTGCTAAAGTTCGTACGCAAAAAATTACAATTTGCTGTTGTTGTTTTATCGCAATTTTGTGCGTATTTTTGTTAATTAAGTGGCAGTCAGCGCTGGACGCTCGAGCATACGAACGCTTAGTCGAGCCGCTTGGACACTTGTCAATTTGGTGCACTTTGAAGTTGATTTGAGTAGTTGCTGCGGCAGTTAGTCAGCGCACTGAGTAAAATGTTGCTTTTAATGAAGCCAGCGAGCGCGCAACATGTTGCTGACGAAACATGTCGCATCGTACGCTGGCCTAATGACAACTACTAATGGCGTGTTTTTTTTCTTGTTTTGCTTGGTTTTTTCCTTGTTTTTTTTTTTTTTTTTTTTTTTGTTTATCCCTGTTTTTGTTTGTGTATCCATTCACTCTTTTGTTTTCTGATCAATTTTCATAGAGGTTTTATGCATAAATCGTAAAAATTGTAATAAACTAAACAAATGCAGTTTCTGGTTGCGTGTTGCAATGATTGCTGATTTCCCACAGGCGCATTTGAACATACAGATAAATGTCGCATTCTTGCAAAATGTTTGTCAGCACGCACACTCATGCAGACACTTACACGTGCGTTGGTATAAATGTACAAAAAAAAACAAAAATTCTACCCGCAAAATTGCTATACATCAATCGCCCGCTGGCAGCAGCACCTGTTGGCATCATTTCAAATAGCTGTCCATCAATTGCTCTCCACTTTATGTTCTGATGCAGCTCGTTTGCTGTCAACACAAATCCAGTTCAACGAGAATTGCTTGGCCGCGGCGAAAGCAGCATTAGTAGCAGCAGCGCAGCAGCAGCAGCAACACATCAGTCAGCAACCGCAAACATCGTTTGGTTATCATCTCTTAGCCGCTTGGCCACTTGGACTGTTGCCGTATAGCTCAGCAATGCACTCAAGCATGCGGAAATTGATTATTACTAGTTTATAGCATTTTTTTATTTTTCCTCTTTCGCTCTTCTCGCAATTGTTATAGTTTTCATGTAGTTTTCTTTTAGTTACTTTTTGTTTTTGTTGCTTTCTCACTTTGTCTTGCGGCTGCCAAGTTAATTGCGCATTTGTACGGAAATTGCGCTATTCATAAATATATTAGGAAAATGAAATTAAGTTATTAGCTTGGCAATGTCAAGTACCGCTATTTCTGCTACTGACACACACAATCGATTGACTTTGACACCGCTGCTGAGTGAGTTATTTATTGAGTGTAATTAACGGTAATTCTCAAATGATGCGGCTATTAATTGGAGATAAATAATTTGCATAAATGCGGAAAGTTTTAGTATCAATTTTGTTGTTTAAAGGACAAAGTGAAGTTGAAGAAGAAGGCATATTTGATTTGCTTCAGAATAGTAGTGGTCGCTAATCTTAGGGTAACGCGCATCTTAGCTAATGAAGATATATGAGGTGTGCTAAGGAATCCATTATTTTTACGTATGCGGTGCTTGTATACTCAGCTCTGTTTTTACATGGTAGATACACCCCTTAGAAATGGGTGCAAGCAAGAATCGTGAAAAAAAATATATGCGACATGTGGTGAATGGGGGGAATAGATTCCACAACTTTAAAATGTAAGGTGAAAGAACTCTAAAGAACCGTGAAAAAGAGGTAATAATAAAATCCATATTACATAAGTATTTATAAAACAAAAGCAGCTCATTTTTATTCCAAAAACAAAAATTAAAATTACTTTACAGTAAAAATTCAATGCATAGGTGCAAAACATATAAAAATTCAATTTGAAATTAGGAAAAAACATGAATTTTGCAACTGGAAACATGAATCGACGCTACGCTACGATTGTCGAGATAAAGACGGCATCGAAGGAGGAGCTAAAACAGATAAAAGAAATTATTTTTTGATTGGAAAAAACGTTGGCACAAGTGCATAATATCTCATGGGGATTACTTTGAAAAGGACAAAATAGATTTTAATGAATAAATAAATAATTTTTGAAAAAACACAAAATTCGCGATACTTTTTGAACACACCTCGTATGCTGAAAATCATACTCAAAAAATCAATGTCATGCAATTATCTGCCAGATTATATTGTATTAATAAACAAAAATTCTTTCCAATAGTATATCTGCCTTTTATTATCCTTTCAAGTTCTCAAGCTCTCAAAACAACACCTGATATTCATTGGGGATGCTTGCTTAAGAAATTTAAGAACTTAAGCAACATAACTTTAAATACTTTAAAAAATCATTTGTTGCAATAAAATACCAAATAAAGCCGTCAGTGCTGCCTGTGAAGGTTTTCTCAACCGGTTGGATAAGAAATCTAAAGTGAATCTAAACTGATTTGAATTTGATGAGTAAATGTGTCTTAGATAATGTTTGTATTTATAAACCTTCCTCCTCTTCTTCTTCTTATTACTATTTTTCCTTATATATTTTGTACAATTTTATCGAAATCATACTACTAGTACCGTTACTGTAAAAAAAATGTATTATTCTACACGCTTACTACTCTTTACAAAGATGTACAAAGTTCTAGCATGGAAACCCAATGTTGAGGAGAGGGTGAAGAAGGCCACGAATGCTTTATATGCATTTTATATGAAGTACTTATGGGCTATCACCCGCTTTTATGCACTGGTGCTACATTGCATTGTTAGACCTATATTACTATATGGCAAACTGGTGTGATGGAAAGCGATAAGGAAGAAAACATATCTGAGACCATTGGTAAAAGTTCAACGACTCTCCATGCTTTGCATCACGGGAGCTATGAAATCAACTCCAAAAACAGCTCTCAAGGCTATCCTAAACCTAACACCGACTGATCTCTATGCAGAAAATCGGGCTGCAAACTCAGCTGTGAGGCTACAAGCAACCGAACAGCTTTCCTCTAGAACCTTCGCACATAGCTCAATTACTGGGAATACCACAGTCATTTCAGACTATATGGATCCAGTTATGAGTTTTGGAAAACCACTAAAGGCCCTTATTGAAGACAGTGGATGGCGCAAAAGCTTGGCTCTGAAGAGTAACACCATCAATCTATTCACTGATGGATCAAAAATGGAAGAGAGCGTTAGCGCTGATATATATTGTACGCAATCAAGCATCAATAAGGCTTTTAAACTCCCTAACTATTGTACTGTGTTTCAAGCTGATATATTTCCTGTAAAGAAAGCAGCAGAACTTCTATGTACAGATGCAACAACAAACTGCGCAATAAACTCTTACGGGAATAGCAAAGCGGCTATAAAAACGATAAAAACATACCGTGTATCATCCAAAAATGTCCCTGAATGCAAGGAAGCAAGTGTTTATTAGGTTCCTGGGCATAAAGGCATAAATGCATAGAGGGAAACGAGACAATGGATGGAATAGCTAAAGAAGGCGCGAAACTTACAAAGGATCAAATAAGTCAGATACTTAAACCCCAGCGTAGAATTCAAAAAGAACTAGTGGAACTCATGTTAAGAAAGGCAAAAGGCATAGGGCTTAGCCTAACCAATTGCAAAGTTACCAGGATCATGTGTAAGCACGCATATGTCGACAAGCATTCTAATTCAATTAAATCGTTCGATAAAAAAACTGTAGAACTTTAGTTGGTATACTAACAGGGCACAGCCTAGTTGCAGCTGACGCTTACAAGTTAAATTTAACCATTAACGATGTTTGCAGGAAATGGAATGAGTCGGATACAAGAGAAACATTTGAGCATCTTCTATGCGACTGTCTGGCTCTCTCGAACACTAGACTATGCTACCTGGGTGCTCACAGCTTTGAAAGGCTAGATTCTAACCTTGAACTGGAGCTCGGGCGACTCCTAAAATTCGCGAACAGTACGCGCATCTTGAGTGGTACATATTTTCGCAAAATAGGGCTCTAATCTGGTATCGCTATGGACCAAAATGTCTCTGCTGCTAGCGCTGCGTTTGCTTGAGTTTTCTTATAATTTTATTATTATGTAAGCTTTCAAAAATAAAAAATAAAATATAAAAAAAATTGTATGTGCAAAGTGGTAGCAATTCAAAAAGAAAAAATTTAGTACAGTAACTTTATGGCATTGACGTGCCACAGGCGCACTTCATGACACGCTCTAAATTTTCTAATTATTCATGTTATTGTTGCCTTGTTTTCTTAAATATGCTATTTTACCGTATATGCTTGCTTGTTAGTTCAATTTGCATAATTTGAGCTACTTGCATTTTTGAATTTTTTGAATTTTTTTTCCATTTATTCTATTTTCGCCAGCTAAGCGCTAAAACGTGAAGCTGTCAATTTAATTGTGAAATATTCAAGTAAAATAAAGTGTATTTTTTCTGGATTTGGCTTTCAAAGTGATCTCCAGTGAATTAGAAGTGAAGTAGCAAAATACTAACCTTAAGTTGTTTTCAAGATTTTTATGCGCATAAAAGCATATACTTGAGAAAAAATACATACTTGAACTCCTGCTGTGGTACATTAATGCATGTTTTACATACAAACAAACATACAATCATATGCGCATGGGTGCTAAGGAGACTTTCAGTTTTAACCTTCAAACACAAAGCAGCTGTTGTTAGAGATTTTTGTTTTTTCAAATTTTCCTCAAAGCTGTTGCATGCTTCAATGCAACGGTATGTGTGCACGTGACTTCACATGTATGTAGTTCTATGTTTTGTATGCAAATGTGTGTGCATGCCTATACATATTTGAGACCTTGATATGTGCATGTCATGTATCACACCAAAATGGCACGCAAAGATTAAAAATGTGTACATAATTCATAGTAGCAGATATGCGCGAGTGTGTGAGTGTCGAAATTACCCTGTTGGAAATTCAAGTCACTTTGAATAATCTTTGAATGCTTCAGCTTCACAGCTATTTGTCAATAGGACTCTATCTATTTTACTTCCTCGTAATGAAGCTTTTGAACAAAACGAAACGAAATTTCACGAATTTTTTACACAACAATAACTTATTATATATCTTTAAAATAGATTGAATACATTTTCCATTAGCTACCAAAAACTGGGAGAAAGAGCAAGAAAAAAATAATAGTTTTATTTAAATTGAACTGTAATGATCTAATACCTAAACTGAATGTGTATGCCTCTTCTTCTATTTCCTGATTTTCGCTATAAGCGCTTACGCGATTTTGGCCAAGTTTAGCAAAGCGCGCCAATCGTTTCTTTCTCGTACTAACCGTCGCCAATTGGACACACCAAGTGAAAACAAGTCCTTCTCCACCTGATCTTTCCAACGCAGAGGAGGCTTGCCTCTTCCTCTGCTACCACCAGCTGGTACCGCATCGAATACTTTCAGAGTCGGAGCGATTGTATCCATTCGGACGACATTACCCAGCCAACGTAGCCGCTGGATCTTTATTCGTTGCGCTACGTCTATGCCACTGTCATACAGCTCATCGTTCCATAGCACGCGACATTTGCCATCGACAACGTACAAAGGTTTAAAAATCTTCCACAGAATCTTTCCCTCAAACACTCCATGGAATGCCTCACCGGATGTTGTCATCGTTCAAACTTCTGCGCCATACATTAGGAGGAACATGAAGAGAGCCTTGTAGAGTGTTAATTTTGTTCTTCCAGAGAACATCAATTGCCTACTTAGTCTAAAGTAGTCCTTGTTGGCAAGTGAGATTCTCCACTGGATCTGAAGGCTGGCATTGTTTTCAGTGTTCATGCTTACAACCTCGAAATCATACTTTTACACCCCCGTCGCCGATATACGAGAGCGCCGACTATTAGTTTGATGAGAAAAGGTACTTCGTGTTATCCCCGTTCACCTCAGACTCATACTCATACGATGCTCTCCAACATCAGGTTAAAGAAGTCAGTGAGTCAGCCTGTCTGAAACCTCGTTTGATATCAAACTTCTCGGAGAGGTCCTTCCGAATTCTGACGGTGTTGCTGGTGTTGAGCAACGTCATCTTGCAAAGCCATACCAAATTCAGACATCGCGGCGTACAGATAACTCCTTTCCGTACTGTCGAATGCAGCTTTGTCGTACTGTCGTACTGTCGCATCTTAAGCTTCTCACAGTCACGTATTTCATCCTCTCGCTTTTTCTTTCTGAAAATACGTGACTCTTCCTTTTTCAGCTCTCTGTAGCCATCCTACATGACTCGCGTTCCAACCGATCGCAACGTGGCTCTATAGGCGGCATTTTTCTTTCTGCGGCAGCATGACATTCCTCGTCGTACCAATTGTTTTTTCGTGCTTGCCGAAACACGATATCATCTTCGGCGGCAAGATATGTTGTTCCATTGCTCGTGCATGCAGGAGTGAGAATCGAGTGATGAATCTTCTGGCTGTCTCTTGCGATTAAAGCTTTCCGATATCGAACTTTCTTTGTGTAGTTATATGCACGTTTTTGCTGCGCATCTGAATTGGATCACAAGACTTTAATGCTGATGTTAGTCACTCATTTTCATGACTTTACCAAAAAAGTTACTTTCGAAAAACAGGTATAAAACACGAACCAACCAAACGCGCTGTCGACTTCAAGCTTTAGCTGGACCTAAAAAAAAAGTACCTTCTTTCTAGAGCCTTGAGTTATAACTAAATTTCGGGCATTTAATGGACACTCCCCGTATATCTTACGTAGCAAAAGTATGTGCACTACCCCAGACTTTTAAGACACGCATGTGGCTTCTAAAAGATTTGTCAAGCGGGTTTTTAAGGCTACCTTAGTAGTCCAAAGTAAGCTATATCAGTAAACGCCTACAACATTTTTCCGACAGGGTTTGTTCTTATCTATTCTTAAGTGTATATAAATTGGTGGATGTGGTCTAAATTAATGGGATTATACTTTGTTAACACAAAGAGCAGTAATTTTTTTAATTTTGTATTTTTTTTTTTTTTGTAATTTTTTCTTAGATGCAATCAACGCCTCGTTTTTTTCACAGCTCCATTGCAGCCGGTTTAGTCATTTCCTGCGTAAACAATTCACACAATTACCCGGTTTACAGTTTTTAATACGTTAAATTTTTTCTTTGCTTTTTATGGCATTAACCAATTCGTTTTGAAAAGCAAACCGCTCAAATTTTGCTCTCTAAAAAAGCGCTCGAAGCCGCCTGAAATATGCACGCATACATAGACACATTAGTATATTTGTTTGTACATTTGTACTTTTAAATTTTTTAATACAGATCTCCACTCTCACTTTCTTGTACAAAGCAGTGCAGCACAAATATTAATGTTTTTTGTTTTTGCGTTTTTTCGTGGCATGCAACTAAAAGTTTTGCTCATTTTAAGTGTTTAATTATACCTGCCAGCATGTGGGTTTCGCTCAATGCATGCACTTGTGTACCTGTATTTTATGTTGTTGCAAAAATTCGCTTCCCAGACTGCCCATTGTTTTTTTGATTTTCTTGGCTTTGAATAAATGTTGTTAATTTTTACGTTCAGCACTTCGTAAAAATGCAAATTAGCAATCTTGTAGGTAAGTGGTGCTTATTTTTAATTTTTTATGGAGTGTTGTTAAGTTTGAAGTGATAGTTAATTTTTATTACAAAAAAATCTAAATAAAAAACAGTGAATGCAATGTAATGACTGATGTCATTTAAAATCTTTCCTGCATAATTACTTTTAGCACCTGTGTTTTTATCATGGAAATATTATCAGCTCATATATCAGATATTTGATTTTTTCTACAGTTCCGCAATTATCAATTTTTCAGTAATTTGCACAAACAGCCATTAAAATATGCGCGAAAATAATCGCTTTGGGTACATAAAATAGGAAAATAAAAAAGGTGGAATAAAAGCTCGCAAATTTATTGAAGGATATAGTTTTGTTGTATCATAAAAGGATTTGTTTGGAAATCTTAATTACAACAACTTCGCGTTTGAATAGAACTGAACTGAAGGAATAAAAAATGGGTTTTTGCCACATATTACCAACTTTTATTACAAAACTAAAAACGAAAAAGCTTAAAACTCAAGTTTTATTGTAATATTTTATGGAAGCGTCAATAATTTTAAAGTAAAATAGTGCTCTATGCCGAATTGTGGTAAATTATGACAACTTACCGGTATATTATGAAAGAAAGATTTGATACTACATTGAAGGGTAAAGAAGGGGCGATAGAATGTTCAATTATATAGAAACCACTCAATAACCAACTATAGCACGAGTATTTAGGGAGGGGTCTAGGGTTTGAGCATTTTTTTTTTAATGAATTTTTGAGACTTTGCTTTGGAGATATGAATAGTGAAAATGTATTTAAACTTTTTGTACATTATAAAGCATCATTTCAACAATATTGTACTAAATTTTTGTAAGAAAATATCGGGAAATAAGCCGGTGAGGTAACTTTTCCGAAAACGCCTTTTCCAAAAGGTGATCTGCGGTGACTATCGTATCTAGTTGTAGAATCACCTGAAATAAAAAAAAAACAGAATTATTTTGTTAAATTATCACCAAAACCTCCCCCCCCCCCCCCCCCCACTGGCTCCGATTTTTTTCTTTTCATTTTTACGTTGCCAGCGCGTTTTTGAAGCAAAAAGTACGATTTTCACTGATTTTTTCGCTGTATAAGTGGAAACCGCCCTTAATGTAAAACAAAAAAGTGAAAAATCTCTCAGTGGGGGGGAGGTATTTTATATATAGAAGTTGTATACCAAATTTGAAAAGGATCGGTTAAATATTGTTGAAGTTCTAATAGTCACGGACTTTGAAATAGTGGTTTCGAGAAAAACGCGTTTGAAAAAAAACGTTTTTGTAACGCTCCGCTCCAAACGCTCGCAGCTGTCGCAGAGGAGTGGGGACAAAAACGTCTATAACTCCAAAAGTTTTGCTCCGATTGAGCTGAAATTTTGGGACAATATTTTTGATATGATTTACTATAAGAAAAAGCTATTTCCAAAAAATCGATTTTTTGAAAGTCAAACCCTAGACCCCTTCCTTTATTGATGAGTTTAGATTTATTTGTTTCCGATTAAATTTTAGAATTTTATCAAGTTTCAAACATGACACAATTTAAAAAAAGATCTCACAAATTTTCACATTTTTTAGTAATAATTTTCAGACAAATTTTGAATAATAATTTGTGGATAAATTTTGAGCAATAACTTACGAATAAGTAAGAATTTGAGTACGCAGAGCCATGCCCTACTAAATTCCAGCACACTGAAGCGTAAGTTTTAAAAGGCTCAAAAATCGCATTGATTTGTAACATTTTTATTTCTTGCCGGAGGTATCTATTTTCTTCAATATAACGCATGCCCAAAATGTTTTGTGTATGGAAGAAAACACCCAACCCAGCAAATCCATTCAGCAAATACCCATTAGCAAAAAAAAAAAACTTCTCAAAAATCGGTGCTAGTTTTGAGGGCCTGACATGGGCATGACACCAAAATTGTATAAAACTGTTTTATGGTCAATCTTTAGCTCCAGGCTGATGTTACGACTACTAACACGGCGGTTAACTTATTTCAACTACTCCTGTAATTTCATCGACGTTTTCGACATTAACGACATTTTCTTTAACGGCCTGAATGGAATCGACAAAACCAAAATGGCACGAAACCATAAACACCTTACAAAACTTCAACGGTCTAGTTTGCATTTTCGCCTTCTTCAAAGAAAAACTGAAAAGGGTAACGAATTTTCTCTTTGTGTACTTCCATTGTTAACACCCTGTAACTCACAACGGAATGGAAAAAGCAAAACACAAGCAACAGATTTTTTTTTAGTGTCAAGTGTCACCTTGACTTTAAATTGTTTGACCGATACTTTACGAGACTTCGATCACTATGGCCATCTACCGAGAAAATAATGTCTTTCCTTTTCCCCAAATAATTATTCAAAGTTTTCTAAGGAATGAAAATTTTCTAATGAGTGAGAAATTTTAATGAAAATTTAAAACTTTTTATTTTATTTTGAAACTTGGATTTTGATCATTGAACTTATGTGGTTTTTATGTAAGAATAAAATAATTAAAATTAAATAAGAAACCATGATTCTATAATAAAAAGGTTGTCCAATAAGCAGCTTTCTCGTTTCGTCTTGACAAATCGGCTCCCTTACAAGATCACTAGAGATTTGATCTCCTCCTTACAGCAATTGACCAATTTAGATCTGTACCATGGCAACGTTCGAGCCTTGATTGCAGCTTGACTATCGCAAAAAAATTGTTATATCTCCCTCGCTTGCGCGATCCCTAAGTATTCTACATGCCTGCAGGAGCACAAGGGCATCTGCCTGCAAAACACTAGCAGCATTCGACCGTTTTAAGGATATAGATAAATTGGCTGATTTGGAGAAAACCACTGCTCTGACTTCGGATTCCATATTGAAACCGTCAGTGAAGATAAATGTACCAGTTTCGGTACAGATTTTCCTCTCGTTCTAATTCCGCCTACTTAGAATTATTACCCAGCCACGACTCTCAAACTCCAGTTTACGGATAGTGAGTCTGTCCGAAGTTCAGAGAAATACGATGTCAACTGCCCGAAAATGCTATCATGCTACCTTGCGAGATTGCCTCCAGAGGCGAATCACCTTTAACCTGAGTGCACTTTGAGCTGCGATGGAAATAATGTAAAAGTCCATGGGAAGGAAGTGCAAAACAACATTCTGGGCAACACTGTGGCAAGTTTTGCAAGCTCCGGTGAGGCCAATGCCAGCAGTTCTTTGCACCCTCCCCAGTTTAGTGATATTATAGCCCTTCCGAAGAGTTTTCCACCAAACCAGGCATCCAATCGTTAAAACTGGTCAAACCACTTCGTTGCACCTCCACAGCACACCTGTGGCTTAAGTCCCCATTATTCACCGCACATTGATTTGTAGGAGTAGAAGGCTATACTACCCTTCTTTACCCGATTTTCAATGTGTAGCTTCCAGTGGAGTTTGGAGTCAAGTATCACTCCAAAGTATTTAACTTCCGATGAGAGCGGGAGAACGTGGTTGTTTAATTTGTAAAGTCGAAAGGGTGGAAGTTAATATTTTCTGGTAAGTAGCACCAGCTCCGTTTTGTCAGAGTTGACACGGAGGCCGCAAGCGACAGCCCAGCAACCGAGTATAGCCAGTGACCTTTCCAAAATCTCAGCCTTGACTGAGGGGAACGGTCCCATCCGGGCCAAGTCATCGGCGTATGCTACTACCTTAATTAGCACCTTATTTAACATTATTTAGCAGGGCGTATACTCGTTGAAGTATATGGGCGTCACGATACAAAACAACAATAGCTCACACGACACAATACAGGATTGCGGCAGAAAACGGAGCATATTTCGCTTATGCCAAACTATTAAAATCTAATCATTTTACGGGAGATTTCAAACTACGTCTATATAACCAGTTCTTGCATACGGCTGTGAATACTTAGATTAATCGTGTCTAAGAGTATTCGAGCGCAAATAGCAATATTGGCGCATTTTCAAAACTATAGCGAATAGTCGCTGATCTCTTAAAGGAATCGTTTCGTTTGATATAGATGAGGGTCACAGTAACATACCAGGCAGCGAGGTGGCAGACAAACCTGCCGTTCTTTGAAGGCAAAAATTTAGAATGTTCTTGATTCAAACAAACCGAAACAACCAAAAGTCACTTTCCCACATTATATGGAGGTGCCTTTAACAAGAGAATTATGTAATTTCTATAGTAGACTTTGCTTCCCTGCTGCGTGTAGACAGATTGGCGTTTTCGACATCAGGGTGGGCCCAGCTGCAATCATGTGCCAGATGTGATGAAGGTCGCATCTAACTATGAAATAGTCAAGCACTTTTATGCTTCTGTTAATATTTTTTGTATAATTCGCTTTTTTTTTTTTTGTAATCACGAAATATTTAGCTTCGGAAATAAATTCCTTAACTGACAAATTTTCTGCAATTTTTGCGTTATTTGACATGGCCAGCACGTCCAAATCACCAAGCGGCCACGCCACACGCCTGCCATACGTGGCATTGTTGCAGCATCGTGCCCGGTTGCAGTGGGTTGCCGCAAAAGTGCTTGCGCATGCATTTTTTTGCACATGGACAGACATTTTATGTATACAAATAAATAATTTATTTATTATTGTTACTAAGTTTTTTTTGCTTCTGCGTTTGCTTTCAACAATTCCACTATTGGTGGCGTAGTTTTATTAGGTGTTTATGTGTGTATGTGTTTGCTTTTGTTTTTGGTTATTTTTTTTTTTTTTTATCAAACACTGGCTATCGCTTGCAACCTGTTGCACAGCTGACAACTTACCTTTTTGGTGTTGCAGCATGCAATCTATACAAGCTATATGTATGTGTGTGCGTGTGTGTGTATATACATAGCTCTTTTTATTCCAAGCATTTCAGTTTGACAAGCAAAAACCGCCATAACTTATGCACGCTTATTTGTAAGCGATACTTTAAATACAACAAAAGAAAAATTAATATAAAAAATAAAGCCCATCAAGCGCTTTGAACGCATTCACCTTTTTTTCCGTCGAATTTTTCGCAACACTTACGATCGGATTTTTCAACCTGCACAAACATATTGCATAGAACTTGTTATTGAAGGCAAATATTTTGTAATTAATCCAGCGTCAAGAAATATTAAAAAGCTTCACAGACGCCGGTGGCTGGCAGAAAAATTTGTCAATAGGTAATGTGAGTACGCAGGTTTTCCGGTAAATATTTTTTAACAAATTTTTTTCTGAGTTTGATCTTTTTCCAAATATTGGTTTACATATTTGCATGCCATTAGTTTTTATGTGCCTACATATTTAGCATGTGTTTGTTTTATTGTAAATTATTCATGAATTGCAAATATGCAGTGGCAATGCAAGTGGCAACAGCAGGAACCTCGAAAGACTTAAGTAGCGAACTTGCTTTTATAGCAATGCACTGATTTGCATAGCTCGCTTAATAGCATAGGGAATTTATGTATGAAAAAATCTATAAAATTGAATTAAAATATAATGTGGTGGCACGTGCAGTCATGTGTAAAGTGTTGCATTCCACCCATAATCCGTTTAATGAAATATTAATGAGGCAATACTTGAACATTTTTCGATGCCAGCAGAAAAGTAAATGAAGTTTCGAGAATATTGGTATGCATTAGTACAGAACATTAGTAAAGTTGAACTTATAGAATATTATTTGTTATATTTATGGAATTTTAAATTTAAAATTATACAAAATAGCGCAAAAAATGCCTTAGATTTCCAATCTCTATTTATCATAAAATTATGACCTGGTGAATTAACGAAAGTCCTTGCAGAATTATTCGAAGTTTAGGCTACAAAAAGCTGAAAGGGCATATTACTAGTTGCCTTAAAACCACCTTCCTTCGCACAATTCATTTAGGAGGCTTATTTGTACTCATAACACGCGACGAAATAGCAAACGTATATTTTTTTTTTTTAATCTTTATAATTTCATATTAAAAAAGTGTAGCTCATTGTCTAACAAAAACCAAATAAACCTACGTTTGAAACTGCATATAAAAATTAGAGGAATTCCATAAAGTTTTCCTCCCAGTTCCATGTTTTTGCACGACATTTTTTTATATGGAGAAAATGCGCAACACCGTTAGGGAAAAAAATTATAAAAAGTCAAGCGAAGTTTTTGGCAACTTCAAACTTCAGCCTCATAAAATTGAAATTTAATGAGCTATTAAACTGCATGGGATGAGTATTTCGTATAATTTTTATGATTTTTGTTTAAATTGGAAAATTGATTGAAAATTCGGTCGTCATCAACAAATACACAACCCATCCCCCTCTTCCTTTTCTGATTCATAGTACTCTTATTTCCTTTGCAGTAGTATAGCAAAGAACGAATTTTTGATATTTGCTTAAGTGTGCCCTCTCTGGGTAACCACTTCATCTTAACCTGAAATTGGGTTTATATTTAATAAAAAACAAAAAATAATGAGCATTCAAAAAGCAAAAATGAAACAAATTTTCTAAAAATTGTCCAAATGTGAGCTTGGTGTTTTTAAGGTTCATTTGCTCGTATGGTCGCTCTGTCGCAGGTTGTTTAAGCACTTCAAAAGACTCCATCAAGCTTGAGAGCAGTCGATTCATTATACGAATATTATCTTATTTAATAGTAAAGTTTACTAATTTTTGCCTTGAAAATTTGATTATTTAGTTGATGAAAGCCTATAGTAGATTCGATTCGCATTACGAACTAAAATTGTAGGCCCTTCGAATTGGGGTAGGAATATTTTAGCAATACTTACTTCTATAGTCTATAGTTACTTATATTAGCTCAATTCTAATGAAGCTCTGCTCATCTATTTCTAAGTAAATGATAATCGCCTTGAAAAGTTTCAATCCATCCTTTATCAGAAGTTTAAGCCTGACTAAAACCGAAATTTTCCATTGATCGCGAACGAGATCCGACAAACCCTTCCTTGGTAGCTGGAAATGCAAAGCCAAGAATTTTGAATTCGTAATTTCTTAACATAGTCGACTGTCTTAGCTCGCCTTTATAAATTTTCTTTAGCAATATATGTAGAGAAAAATATAAATAGTCCTAAATAGACCTCTAAATATAAATAATCCCAAAAGCGAATATAGTAGAATTACCGTATTTAGCATGTATAGTTGCTTAAAATCAAATAGGAGGAGGAGCTCGGCCAACCGCCTAACAGAAGTGTACGCGACCATTATTTATTATTTTTATTTGCTTAAAAAACTTTTGATGGCTCCATCAGCTTTGAATAATTTTTCTTTGTGACCTTCAAGAAGGCGGCAAATTGACCAGCTGAAGTTATTTATTTTCTTTTAGTTTCTTATTTTTATTTTTTTAAATCCTAACAAAATAGTTTCGAAAATTATTTATAGATGCGTGTTAGACATATTTAGGTGACATTAGTTGAAATGGAAAATTTACACTTTCTATTAATTTGATATTACTAATTCTTTGAACAGACTTTGATATCAAGAAAATTAATTTTTATTTAATGGTCTCAGCCTTGCTCGGCAGTTGAAGGTGAGCAGTAGAAAAGTCTTATCACACAGACAAAGAAAGACTCAGACGCCCAAAGTAGACCTCTTCTCAGCAAAGCTTTGTAAAGTGCTTGCTCTGATTGTTCACAGAACGTATGTATATGTACATCCTTTGTTGTATGTTGTTTCTCCAACTTCTGGTATGTATCTTAATTTTGTTTCACAAATTGAAAGCTTTACAATTTTGAGTCACTTTTGAATAAAATAAAATTTTATAGTGCTAAATAAGAATCTTTATAGTGCCAAACATTTTTTGATGATTTTAACTTTGTCTGCAGAAAGGCGATCGATATTGAAAAACCTAGTGATGTATGATAGCCAGAATAGACATCAGAATGATAGTTACGTGCACACCCAATAGGCTACGGCAGCCAGGTTAAGAAGCCAGTTCAAAAATACTCCTATAAAAATATTGTCACTCAACTCTTCTGAATACTACCTAACCAACCAAAGGTGTTAGATCAACTGCAGAAATTGGTCAGCTTATTCATAGCTCTACACTCGATTTTTTAGGGTTGGGTTCGGAAGCTTCAACATATAGGTAGATTAATGCCCGAATTCTGTAAGCAGTCTCAAGTCACTAATTGAAACTTTTCGTGGTGAAATTTGATTTTGAGACTAGTTGCGATTCAGTAAGCAATCTAACGTCATTAGTCTCAAAAAAAATCACTAATCTACTTCTGAGCAGCTCACAAAACGAAAAATATGGAAGAGGAATTAATTATTTTATATATATTGCAAAAAAAGCGCGAAAATGAAGCGAAGTAATATGTTTTGGGTAAAAATTTCTTAAGAACACGAATAATTGTGTATTTATTGACGTTTTAGAAATATGCGTAGACGGATTCCGGCAAGTTTACGCAGCACGGAAGACCCATTCCTTCTGGAAGAAGACGTTTTCAGGAGGTTTTTGAGATTCCCGAAATCCTTCTGCTGGGAACTTATTCTCAAAGATCTCAAACCACTTGACAAGTTTGAGTGGAATTCCCAGCTCGTTCATTTCAACGGAATGTATATAGAGATGCAATTCAACATTTATCGATTATTAATTTTGTTTGTCTCAATTGAATTGTTGATAAACCGATTCAGGTAAAAGGTTTATAAAACAGAAATTAGAAACGTTATTTTGTATAAGCTTAGTAATATTCATATTCTTTATGTTTTTGATGAAGAATTTCGCTTGATAAATGAGTTTAAAAAATTCCATTACATATGGAATCGATAACTGAATTTTTGCTCAACTTTTTGTCTATCTCTAGCCGATACGTGCCATCAGCTGACTGTCTCTATTTATTTTCACCATGATATTTGGTGAAATTCTGTAACTTTCCCTTACTGCATAGCAAAATCGTCCCAAGTCACAAAAATAGTCACTAATTTATAATCTCAATTTTAGTGACTTGAGATGAGATTCGCTTACAGAATTCGGGCATAAGGCTCAAAAGAATTAGGGACTAAAATAATTAAATCCATTCACTTATATTTAATAATACAAATATATGAAGTATGCAATTATCTTAGATTCTGTGTCAATTATTTCAATTATTTTTTAAACAAACCATCTCTCAACTGGTGCCTGAGCCAAATCATCAAGAACGCGACAGTTTTTCCTATAATAGCGACTGAAAAAAAGGATACACGAGTGAAGCGAAATCCCGCGATTATAGTGAAATTGTTTCAAAGTAACCAAAAAATGAATGAGGAATTCTACCTAATTATGTACCAGTCTGTCCTATATAAGAAATATTAAACCAAAAAAATAACACATTGAATTTTAAAACTTGATTTTATGCTACGGAGGGTTAACCGTTGGACACATTTTTCAAAGCGTTCGGTTGAGCACCCGAAGCTAGCCTCGAGGATCCCTCTTAAAATGTTATATCCATAAATCGATAAAAAATTGAATTTAGAAAGCTAGCTGGAAGCTCAAGTCCTTAGCTATTATAGAACTTTGTTAAATTCACGTCCAAAGTCGAAAAAGTTTGGCCAAACCCGGGTGCCCAACGGAGGGCTAAATAAAAACTGTCGGCAAAGTACTGAACAAATTTAAAATTATGATTCAAAATCATAGAGTATCCAACCATAGACAAAACGAAGAGTAGTTGCCCACAAATACACCTTTCGATAAAAAAATGGATTTTGTGCAAGTTTTATATGAAAGATTTACAAAAAGGCATTGAAAACCCCTTTCTGGTCACTTCATTAGAATCTCTATTTTTATTCCACATATTTTAATAAAAAGGGCCTTACTTCACCTAGACTACATCTGCCTTTTCAGGTAGAGCTCGGTAGCTCGATAAAATTTTGAAATCTGAACGCATTTAATTTCTCTCTTTCTTGGTAACGGGACAAATAAGTTCAATTATTTTTTTGTTTTTTGAGCACACGAAAATAATTTATTTGAGGCGATTCAACTAGCAATAATCCTGTTTAATTTCGTATATTTGTTTGAAGCCGTTTACTTTGTTGTTTATTACATACATAACACCTTGATCAAAATGTTTCCGGAATATATTCAGAAAATTCAAAATTCAAGTTTATTCTTCAAAAGTGATATTATCGTCTTGAAAGTACTCCCATCAACTCCAACGCATTTATGCCAGCGTCTCATTTTCTGTGCATTTCTGGAACTCTCTTTTCCAGCTCTCTCTATAGCCAGCAAACCATCTTTGGGTTTTCTATCTTCTCGTTCCCCGTAGTAGCTTTTTGAATCGATCAAACAGAAGAAAATCACAGGGATCCATATAAGGTGAATTCGATGGCTGTTGGATGGTTTCGCTTCGTTCTTTCTCAAAAATTCACGGATAATGATGAAACTGTGCGACGGTGAGTTATTACAGTGTTAAATCCAAGAGTTGAGTGGACCCACGTCTCTTCTCTAGTAATGATGCGTTTGATGAATGTTGGATCAAATTCAAGCTGTGGCGATATCAACACGGGCCTTTTTTGCGTGAAATTTTTAAACCCCAATTTCTTGAACGGATCCATAAGCAATACCCAAGCCCTCTGCCAGCTCTCTGATGGTTAATTTCGATTATTAATCAACTTGTATCACTTTTTGATGTCGACGGTCTGCCACTACGTTCATCATTCCCACCGATTGAATCTATTTTTAACGCAAAATGTAAAACAAACTCGTTGTTATGAACTCAAATTCACTGTTTAAAACTGTAAATAATCGAAAACACCAATGTCAGGCAATGGCAATACAATTTTGGTAGGAATGTTAATCACAGATATGGTCACCTGACGGTTGATCCGGGGACTTTTTGATCAAAGTGTATTTACATAATATGA
>JAYXIM010004343.1:0-25899 GCA_037575425.1 Anastrepha fraterculus | reverse complement strand
ATTGACCTTCACTCGTAAAACTCGCCAAGAATAAAGTAGAGGCGTTCGGAAGGCACCACCGTCTGTAAACAAAGCCGAACAGTGACAGCAGACCCGTCATCCTTAATTTCTTTAGCCATAAGGGATTATATACACTTGTTGGGCTGAAAAATCACGTTTTTTTAAGCATTTTTAACAAAGAACGATTTTATTAAACAAATACAATTTTTAAATATTCAAATAATGCCTACTTTAAAGTTAATTATAGTACGTAAAGTTGATTATAGTACGTAAAGAAGATGATCTCCCAGGCGTCCTCCAATAAAAAGCGTTCGGCGGTGGACAAAATATATCTGAAATCGAAAAACCAATTAGATTTTTTTTGTGGATAGATAAAGCTAGGTACTAATCGAAGGAATAGTAAAAATTTTAATTTTTGATGAAATGGTAGGAAAAAAAATCGAATTTTCTACAAAAATTTGCGCGAAAAATCATCAGAATTCTTATTCCTTCGATTAGTACCTGGAGTATATCTGAGAAGGTTGTATTAAAATTTCAAGACGATCGGTTCAGCCGTTTTTGAGAAATCTTGTCCACCGACTTCGAAAACACGGTTTTGAGAAAAACGCGTTTAAAGTTTGAAAAGCACTTTACATAGGGTGAAAACTCTCTGAAACGCCTTTTCAAATTTGCATCTAACTTCGAAAATATTCTCCGGAACGATATTACATTTTCTGTGTGCATTCTTAAATATAGTACATAAAGAAAAAAAAATTAAAACAAAATCGATTTTTGGAAAATTCTAACTGTATATAACCCCATAAAGCAGTGCTGAACGAACTGAGGTAATGAATAAAAAGCAAAATGCTCTAATTGTTATTGGCTCGAATGATAACTCTGAGCTGAGCGTTACTGTTCGCTTTAAGCTTTGCACTTATCTTTCTTTGGGCCGATCGTAAGTGTCGATGACATAAATAATTATATGGCAAAATATGCGAATATTCTTATGAAACTTTTCCACTACTGCAATCGTAACAAACGAACTTGATTTACATACATATTTACTTATTTAATTATTTATTTACATGAAATATATGTATGTATGTAATTAGTGCATGACATTACCCGAAAATCGTGAATTCGTTTCTATGGCCAGTAAATAAGAGTTACGGCATTTAATTTTTACCAAAAACGGTTCCAATCAATGTGGTTGTGAGGAAATCTATTGTAGATGGTCTTTCAAGAGACGCACCTAGATGCGGTTTAAAAAACATGCAAAACTTTAGATTCTTTGGGGTTCACTTAAAAATATGGCTATTAACAACTATATGTGAAAAACACGACAGCTGTAAGCACCTTGCGGAATGTGCGTTCGCCTACGCGCACATCGGTGGGGATGGGGAGAGCGGCGAAGGTGTCCTCGGTAAATTCCACGAATCTGGCCCAATTAGCTTTGTTAGAGTTAATGTAAGATCGGTGATCTGCGGAAACAAAGTCAGCAGGTCTCTCGATCGAGATGATAATGGGCAAGTATTGCTATTTATCAAACCGGCGGTACAGCAGAGCTCTACAGCAGGGGGCAACGAAGTCTCGTGTCCACTCACGGGTGGTGCGCAGGCCAGAGCACCTTAGAAAGTGGGCCAGTCACTGGTCTGACACACGGAACAGACTGTGCGGGAGGGTCGTGAGTCAGAGAGGAAGTCAGGCTGCACCGGTGGGCTCCTAACCGTTAAGGTTTAATCAATGGCGGCAGTTTGACGTGCCAGCACATTTGACGTTGAAGCCATTGAAGCCATTGAGGGGAGCAAGACGTGACGACAAACCGTGTGGACCACTCCCTATTTGTCTTAAGGCCCGAGCAACTCTTAAGATGGCACCACCCATTGCACTTATTTCACCTAACCGAGGTGGAGTTCGGGTTGAGCCGTTTGTGGTAAACGCAGCAATAGAATACTTTTGGTCCTGGGTTGGACTCGATACCAGCTCACATAGATCACACATAGACTAGAACTGATTCCTAGTATATGAAATGCAGGATCCGGGTCCTATGATGCCCTGCTTCGTAAACTTTAGTTGTGTGCTGATCCTCTGATCCACGGCATCCTTAAAAGGAATTCCGCAAAATCAAGTGTTCCTGAATGACTCTAAAATTGGCTTTGTTGTAAGCTGGCATATTTCTACTTGATCCAGACAGGCTTCCGGAAGTACCCTAACCACTAGTCGAGAATCTACCCTTGGGTATATTAACAGATAGTTGGTGATTGTTCATTGTATGAACAAAGCATAATTTTAGCAGTTTTACAGGATGGGACTCGTATTTTAACGCAAATGTTTGGTCATCGCATCCCATACCGTCTTAATAGTCCTGGAGCCAGGGGTCGATTTTGGACTGCGATTTTATACCGTTAAATTCTTGACTATACTTGTGATTTAGCTTTCATGAACTACGAAAGTGCACGTCAGCTGGCGCATCCGCGATGGGTGTGATTGTGGGAGGGTACGAAACGTGTCGAAAAAAATTTCCTACCAACTCATTTTATACCGGCTGAAATTTTTTTCATGTATTGTTGACATTAAGTAGAATAAAAAAAAAAGTCAGCTGCGCGGTAGAGGGGGGAAAACACGTCAGCTAAACTTGTAAAATAAATTAAAAAAGAGGTTGTCTGTAAAGTCGGTTTACTGACGATAGTTTAACGTGACAACGTCATAAGAAAATATTGATGGAATGGTTGCAATTTTCAAAACAAAATTTTAATTTTATTTGTTTGATAGATATTTTGTATGGATATAGAGGAGGAGGTAAATGGAATTGCAATGGAATAGGTCAAGTTACATTTACACAAACGTGAAAAATGACGAAACATTTATCAAATTCATGAAAGATATTTCAATTTCGATTGTGCATTAGACGTTAATAAGTCAACAACACTAAGAGGCAACATCATCGATTTGCCTTTTTCAAGACACTTTACACTCGAAACACTCCCTTTCATTTCCTACTTTTTCTATCATCGTCCTATTCTCAACAGAGAAATGGTTCATTACCATGCACACAGGAAGAAGGATATGCAAATACAAGTATGTGAATTTATATACCTACATATGCGCATATACATACATATATATGCTCACTCAAGTAGGACAGAGCCAGATGTCGAACGTTGCCGAACGCGGGGGCCGATTGTGCTCTTTGTCGTTCGTTCCGCGCTCTCGCTTGCAGTTCAAGCACATTAGCTTACATTTGCTTGCGTACGGAATAGATTCGTATATTTGATATGTCCATATGACCAAGATGAAAGCAACTATAATGGCATTAAAGTCACTAAATTGCAAAAACTTTAGTGACTTCCCCTTGCATAGATTTGTCTTGTCTCGGCTAGTAGATCTACTGGAATTATGTAGGAAATTGTAGGTCTGTTGAAGATCAGTTATTTTTATACGGCCATCCAGTAATTTTAGATCCTTCTATCAAGAAAATGTAGGTGTGGCGATTGAAGGTTTGACAAAGGCTTTCCCTCCACCCGCCTTTCTATTTTAGTCTTAAGTCTTTAAAATCTTCGAGATTTAATTGAAGTGTCAAAATTGCTGCTGACAACGCCTGACCACAAACATATGTATACGAGTACATTTCATGGCGCGATAGAAGTTGTGAAAACTTGACTGGAAAATGTGTATGCATTCACTACGCATCAATGAGATTGAATGAACTTTTTAGAAAAATTGTTTTTCTTATGTGGATCTACAACTGGTTGTACGTTTGAGAGGAAATCAAACGATTGATTTTGAGTATTAAATTGAATATTGTCGCAAATTGATTATTAACTATGTATTTTATTTGGTGTATTAAATATTTATAATTGCATAAACGGCAATCATAAAGGCAATTCATGGTGGTCGCTATGAGCTTATGATCACCAGATATTTAATAAAATATTCTTGGGTTAACTTACACATAGATATGCTCATTGCATGCCTATTCATACACACAAACGTACGTATATATATGGTATACTTATAGGGCACTCTAACGATTAATTGAAATTATTATACATAATAATAAAATAATTATTTAAAATGTTAAAAAAGTAGCCGTTTTCATTTATGGCCGATTACATATATGTATGTAACACAAGGACTGAAAAGTCCCGAGCCTAACACATAGAAGGCACTAGTTTTATTGCATTCACCTCCTTTTCAGTTAGTACTAAACTTAAAAAGACGGCTGTTAATATGTCTTGATATTCTATTCATTTGTTCGTGAGTTATTGTGCTAAGAACGACGCTAATTTTTTTTTTTCAAAACAACGGATCAAAAAGAGTTTGGTGTTTGAATTTGCTTCTTGATGAGAAAAAATTCCGTTCAAGCGAAAGAATAGCTTGAAAACGACTGTGGGCATCCAAATGAGGCGCAAACACCAGAAAACATCACAAAAATCCACAAAATCGTTTTGAATGATCGATGAGTGAAGTTGCGTGAATTAACTCACATCTTAAAGATATCAAAAGAATGTGTTGGTTTTATATTGTATAAGCATTTGACTATAAAGAAGCTCTGTTCAAAGTGGGTGCCGCGTTTGCTCACTGTTTTGTTTCATCAAGACAACGTACCGACAAGTCAATCCAAACAATGGCAAAACTACATGAGTTGAACTTCGAGATTTGGCTCCCAGCGACTACTGGTTGTTCGCAGACCAAAAAAAGTGCGTGTAGCATAGTACACATAACAGAAGTGAAACTTTCAAGGCAAACAAAGAAAGAGGGAGAGACCCGAGAGAGAATAAGAGAGAAAGAGAGAGAGAAAGAATATATATCTAAATAAATTCACAACATTTGCAGAGAATGCAAATAGACAAAATTTACAAAAAACGGAGAAGGGTCGACCGGTGTAGGTAAACGCCGGACACAAACCGTGACAACAACGCGCACTACTCCGAGCGTTTATCACCCGCACAAACGCAGCGATTCCAGGACCGCAGCAACAGCACAAATTACCGCAAGGCAATACCAATAAATCCGACGCCGGAATGGATAGCACTTTATAGTACGCACAAGCACTAGCCAGGAAACGGAAGTAAGCGCCAAAAAGTAGGCACCAAAAAACCCCCAAAGAAATTAGGACCAAAAAACGTTCCAAACAGTAGACGCCAAGGAAATATAACGCCAAAAAGTAGGCACCTAAAATAGATTTCCTACAAGTTTGCATCAACAAACAAGCGCCAAAAAGTAGGCAGTGTTATTTCTCACTATAAACTAGCAACCACAAGGAAAAACTCAGGTATAGCTCTCTCTCTTGTTTTCCTCTACATTATATCTTTTTTCTCTCTCGTGGAACGAAAATGCCCAAAACGTTGCATGACCATTCTCGCTCGTTCATCAACTCCTAAGAAGTTTCACTTCAAAAATGCTCGCCGGTAAAAAATTTCGCGGCTGGACGCTATTGGTAATTTTGATAGCTGCTGTTACACCACAACTGAAAAAACTACTATTACTATATGATCACCCTATGCTTTGAACAGGTTAATTGAAATATTCTTTCTAGTCGCCACTAATTTTTCAGGTTAAATATTTTCATTCGTGCTGCATCGCCTTGGCTTTATCATGAAGATTTTCAGCCTTGAGTTTCGATTACTTTTGCAATAAAAAACAGGCCTATAAAAAATGGTTTTCCCCGTCTTGTGGGTGGAATTTTACCCGTATGATTTATTCAATCGATCTTCCTGTGTTACCTTTTGTCGGAAGGTCTATGAGTATTGTACATAAAATAGGCTACTAGAAAAGATATTCTCCATCACAGGAGATACATTCGCTTTGTACTCTTTTATGCCAATGAGCTGTGAATGTACGCCTTCGCTTTGTAAATGGGTACTCGAACAAACCGAATTTGAAGTGTCCCCACTTGTAAATGTAGTGACAGAAACATCAACGCCGACGTTCGGGAAACCATTGTAAAAATAGAAAAATCAATTTTATGCAACGCAGCGCTCGGTTGGAAAAAACTACCACAATGCCGACGAAAATGAAACAACATAGGCAACATAAAACGTCATGAATTTGTGTTGGCGACAATACAAGCGACCAACTGTAGACAGGAGCTAGCTGGCAACCGAGCAAGAGTATGAGAGTATTTTTGAGAGCAGCATAATAATTGTTGAATGGATAGAAGTTTCGAAAACGGCGAAAAAAGCTTTTAGGGCTGTTTCCGGAGCAGCGAAATAAACCGCCGAAACGTGAGGCATTCGCTCACACATACTTATAGTCATCCCCATCTATTTCGCTCACTCTTCTCTAAATTCTCTAGACTGCTGACAATTGTTGATGATTGATATGGGGCGAACGACTGGCTAAAAGCCGAAAACTTGCTCTCTCGTGTGAGTGGATGGTGAATTTCCATGGTAAGCAAAGCTTATTTTTGTTGTGAAGCTTCCGTATTTTCCTAAGAACGAACGAACTGTTCCATGCAAGTACGAGTAGTTTAGTTTCGGTTAGATGCGCGCAGAAAAATACTAAGAAATACGGCGCAGTACATATTCTTCCTAAAGACGCGTGTGGAAAATTTGTGAAAATCTGGTGAAAACTTAATGAAAATGAGGAGAAAATATGAAAAATAAATAAATAAATAATTGATAGAAGTTGTAAAAAGACCTGAAAAAGGCAAATGATAATGAAAATCTACAGCACTCATAGCTATTTCATGTGAAAGTGTGTAAGTGTGTGTGTGTATGTGTATCCATGTATGTATGTCGAGAAGAAAATCAGGAGGAAGAAGAAGCATTTAAGGCATATTAAGTAGCAGTATTGGAGCCGAAAGGAAGCAGCAAAAACCGATTCGCCAGTCCAATCAGCGAAAACGGGAGCTGCGAAAAGCAAAAAGGACGACGGAAGTAATGGTGGATAGACGAGTAAAAGAGTTGAAAATCTTTGGAATTGAAAAACTTAAGAAGGTGAGAAAGGCTGTAGGAGTTATAGATGGTTAACTAAAAAGAGTGCGACTATTAACCATTTATATTGTGCATCTGAAAGAAAAGGTATTTTTGGGCTATCTAGCGGTTTGCAGTAGTTGTCTAATTAGCCGGCATACCATACTTCGATTCTTCGCATGAATTTCACTCTCCATATAATTGGTGGTTGACTGGCCCACCGTCAGCATTATCAACTGCCTGCTTCAAAAAAGCGACGCGCCCTGCTTTTATTCCCAATACGTTCCACTCCCTCACGTCGCTACTCCGACTGGCTTCTACTCCGGTGCATAGTCGATTCCATAGACATATTTAAAAAGCTGTTTATTGGTACCGTTGTAGTTAACTTTATTAAGTGTTGACGGCGGCATTCCTTTACGCGTTGCGAAAAGCTTTATTCCATTTACCAGTGGTGGTTTCCTATAGGAATTGCTCTGAATTGCATCCGACACTGGGAAGCGGGTATGTGAAATATAATAGGGTTGATAAAAATCATGCAGTAAAAGACTAACATGCAGGTGCTTAGTTTTCCAAACGCCAACGCGAAAAGTATTACGTATTTATCGTACTTGTATGGCGTAAAAAAAACAATCAGCACCAGACCAAGAAGAAAAGCAACAAAGATCATAAACACAGTTAAAATGGCCAATGTCGCAGTGATACAATGATTGCAAGGCGCTAAGTGATTTTTGCACTACTGGAAAGTATTTCAGAATTTCGTAAAGAAAAATGCCACTTGTAGCGAAAAATAACAACCCAGAAGCATCCACATATTTGGCAGCAAGAAGTAACAGCATATAACAATTTAATAATACATTTTAGACGAGCCCGTACAACATACCCCTGAAAAAATAACAAATACAAACGGGAAAAGTAAGACAACCACCGCCAACCAGCCACACTGGAAAGAAGAGGCGTCAGCCGAGCGCGCGCGGTATCAGCTGTCATTTAAGTATGTGTCATGTTCGCAAGCACATTACAGACATATGTACGTGTGTATGTATGTAGATATGTTTGCTAAAGTTTATGGCAGTGCGTAAATATGCATGTATGACTCTTATCCCAGCCCGTCTTTGTTTTGATATCATTGCTTTTTTTTTATTAGCGCTATAGTTCACACAGAAATACCATTTTCTCTCTAGGTATAAGTATATATAAATGTATGTGCTTGTGTATTTTATATTCACCTCTGTTTCTGTTTTACTGCTGCTTTAAAAAACAAAAAATCTAAGAGTACACTGAAAACTCTCTCGAACCGAAAGTCAACGTCAAGTAATATTTGTCCGCCCAAGAGAGGTGTCCGTCTACTATCAAAGGGCCAACACATTATTTTCTAATTTAAGTGAACATAAAGTAAATCAATAAAAAAAGAAATCAGTTCAAGCCTATACAATATGTGATAAATGTATATGTATTTACACATATGTTTATGCATACATATATATACATAATTTGTATATGTATTTTAAAAAAGCTCAGAAATCGCTTGACGTAAACATTTTGTTTTGCTTCAGAGATCATATCTTGAATTTGGCTTTGTTAAACTTCTGCCTGAAAATATGTATTTGGGTCCAATAGCGATGAAGTCGTTTTTGCAAATCGAAAGACTATTAGGGAATCATTAAGTAGGGAGATGGAAGTCGAAATTTTAAACAATGTGAGGCTTGTGAGCATCTCTGGAAACTGTAAATTATGTATGTACATATACGCATACATGTGTATGTATTTCACAAATTCAACTATGCTGGGTATGGTTGAATTTGTTGTAGTTTCATTTTATATGGGGAACAGCAGCATCATTGCTACAACAGTTGAGGAACTATACAATCTGCAAATGTATAACAGTACATATACGATTACCACACCTGAAAACTAATAAAGTTACTTTTCGTTCGGTTACGGGCGAATCTCCCGAACCTGACGATTTAACGTCATGAGCATGACAATTTTTAAATCAATCCCACACATATAAACTATTTATTAAATTATTTAAGGGGTCCCGGTGGTCTAGAGCTTGAAAATTTAGGGTATTTTCAGGAATTTTTTTTACAATAAAAAAAAATTAAAAACGATATTTAAAATGTTTTGGCTTTTTATTTCTTTTTTATTTATTCTTTTACATACAAACATGAACAACAATTTTTTTTTAATTTTCATAATTTAAAAAATAACGCTGTTGTTGACCCTTCCGAAAGATTTGATCTGGACGGTGTTGTCCATTTTGGCTCTTCTATTTATCTGAAACACAAAAGCCAAAAAAAATTATTAATCAGTATGACTGTAGCTATGTTCCGCTAAAATAAAATAAAAAAAAAATTGACCGTACGATTTTGGTTTTGAATTTGACAGTCTAAAAATCGGGTTTTTTCAGTTTTTTAACCAAAAAAATACGAAATAATTGAAAAGTAATATCATTCTAGTACGGGCGATAGCCATTGATGTTGTGATCAACATATTAAAATTTCAGCCAATTCAATTGAATAGTTTTGACAACCCACACAGACTATATAAGTATATATGTATATGTTTTCCTTTAACTCTTTGTGGAGCACAGAATGTCAACAATTCCATATCGCCAGCGAGTACGGTTTTGTGCTAAAACCATAAGTTCGCTCCATGATAAGCCAAGAGTTGCCATTTCGGTTTCGTTTGATCTTCGGCACGTTGTGCGAGGTATTCTAACTGAACGCCCCACCTTAATGCTTGTTTAACCACACTATTGTCGTCTTTTCGAAGTGTGTGACCAATCCATTGCCATTTTCTTCTCCGCACTTCACAAGCAATCCCGACCTGATTGGTTTTTGGCTTATTTAACGGGGCCAGAAGACAAGCCACGTAATTTTTTTTCTATACTCGGCAGAACCAGTTTCTTAAAATTTTCTTTTTTTTAAATATATGTATGAATAACTTTTACGATACAAGAGCATTTTCATAAATATTATGAATTATTAATTGTGCTCGCTGGGTTGACAATTGCGTTATATATTTACATTTGTGAAGCAACATTAAGACGCACGCTGCAAAGGAGGAGCTCGGCCAAACACCTAACAGAAGTGTACGCCACATTTTTTTTTATAGAATAAGCAAATACGATCGTGAAGAAACGTAATTTTTACACTTTTCCAGGGGATTCTATAGGAACCTTTAGGCTCTTACAGGTTTATAGGAGGTTGACACTTGCATAGTTAGAATTGTGCGTCCTTGCTATTTATAATGGGAGTAATGAACGGTGCCCTCACCTCGTCGTTGGGCCATCGTTTGCGTCGCATTTTTGTTGATTGAGCTCATATGGATGATAAAAACTTGAACTCATCGAATGGACTCTGTAACTCGTAGCCGCGGCGGATAAATGCCGGATATCATATTCAAAAAATAAATGTCAAAGATCAAAAATTTTGTCTCGTGTTTTTTGTTATGTGTAATTAAATACTGGAAGACCTTAAAATAACTTGACTCTTGTGTGTTTTTGATTTGATGATATCGACAGATTCACATATTTTGTTTCCTTTGCTGTAAGAACCACTCATAAAAAGCCATTTTCCTTTTAGCTTATTCACAATTTGTTATCGCTAAGCAGCATCCTAGTCCAGATTATAAATCCGCAACAAAATTGCTCAACAAAGCTCTATATTTTTGCATTCTAGATATTGATAGATATATGTAGATTATATTCTTGACATACTTGACACCACTTTTAACCTGACTTTTTTGTTTAATAGTAAACTTCACAAACTTTACAACTACTGGTATTTGTAGCATAAAACACAAACTAAATTCACGTAAACTGAACCAGTACGAAACCAGTGAACACTCAATGTAATTTAATTCTCAGAAATATCAGTAACATACGAAACAAAAGTGTGAACTAAATAGAACATATTCTAAAATATACAGGTTCCTCTGACGTTTCAAGCTACAACTCTCATTATCCATGAGTTTGTTTTATTCCAAAATTAACAGTCAGTTCAATTTTAATTTTACTTTAATTTCCTGGGGTATATAAAGTTCGGTCAAAACCGAATTTAGCCTTCATTTTAAATTTAAGCAGAATACCAAATAAAATATCCAGATAATCCCACTGCAGCTAAGTGGGTGCTTAATAGGGATGTGTGTCCGATTATGGCAGTTTTCCAAACAGGGTCTTCAAAGAGGTTATTTGTTCCTAAAGTTGTATAAAACTTTCATTTGAATGGAATTCTCCGTCCATACTAAACGACCGTCCAATAGAAGTGAGTCTTCACTGCAAACTTAATATTTCTCCATTAGCAAAGAGGAAGTTAGTGCCCCCAATACCAATTTAAATGTGTATCATATTAGACTAGCAACACGTCTAAAAGCACCGCCATGGCCGTCTCCAACAAAAATATGCACGCTTTCAAATATGCTCTTACCTATTTATCTACACACACCATATAGATGTGTTTATACACACATACATATATGTATGCGCATACAAATGTTTATACAAAGTCAGCTCTGCTTTATACCCGTAGAGAAAGAGAGAAAGTTATTGTTTAAGAAGAAAAAGAGCGACTGCTCGCAAATGCAGAGCATAAAGATTATTTTGTTGCACAAATGTATGCCAGTAACAACAGACAACAATAAGCGAAACCCTTCTGCGAATTACAGTTGTCAAAGCTGGTCAAAGCCGAATAATACATACATATGTACACGTGTATCTACATATATGTATGTATGTACAATGTACATACATAATATATTGGAATTCCGCTCACATACACTTTGTGAAATGTGAAAAAATTGAAATTTTAATTTTTTTTTTAATTTTTTTAGGGTCTGATATTACAGGGTGAACGATATGAAGTGTTACAAACTTCACACTACTTGTATCTGTAAAACAGCTCATGACATCAACGTCAAAATTGTTCTAATGACAGTTCAATATATTGTTTTGTTTTGTTGAATTTTTTTTCTGTGATGGAATTCAAACGTAATAGTGTGATTGCGTTATATTTGGCTGGAAAATCACAACCAGCCATTGTTCGTGAGCTCAGTCACCTCAAAGTGAATAAAATGTTTGTGTATCGCACTATAAAACGTTACAATGATACTGGTACCAAAAAAAACCGCAACAACTCCAGAAATGGTTCGGAAAGTGAAGGCTCCACTTGAACGAAATCTATGTCGAAGTGGAAGAAAAATGGCCAGAGAACTGAAAATATCGCAAGACAACATTCGACGCATATTGAAAAATGAGCCCAAGGTCAATGCTTACAAGTTCCAAAAAGCACACGACCTTTCACCCCAGCAAAAAAAAGTTCGGTGCGAAAGAGCAAAGGAGTGGTTGTGCTTGCACGAACGTGGCGAAGTTCCTAACATTGTGTTTTCTGATGAAAAAAATTTCCCAATTGAGCAGTTCATAAACACTCAAAACGATCGTGTTTACTTGACCGAACGCTCATCCGAGAATTTGAGCCTACGGATGGCCACTCGAAGCAATTTCCCATCGGAAGTAATGGTTTGGGCCGCAGTCGCTTTTATCGAGCCTGGTGTCAAAGTGAATGCGACTTATTATCGGGAAAATGTTTTAGAAGCTGCTTTAGAGCGTCGACACGCAAACATTTCGGTCGTCGACCATGGACGTTCCAACAGGACTCTGCACCGTCTCATAAATCTCGTGTGAATCAAGAATGGTTAAAAAATCATGTTCCACACTTCATTTCGTCCACACAATGGCTTTCGAATTCGCCAGACGCAAATCCGATGGACTATTCCATCTGGTCCATTTTGGAGAGCTAGGTGAGGACTAAAAAATATGCCAGTATGGATGCGCTGAAAAAAGCGATTATACGAGAATGAGCCAAAATACCTCAAGATCACATTCGTGATGCAACTCATTTTTTGACCGTTTGAAGGCTATAGTCAAGGCAAAAGGTGGTCATATCGAGCTAAAGAGAATACATACATATATGTTAAAATTGTAGTCAGGTTTGAACAATTTTGTCTTTGAAATCAATAAAAACTAGTTTCACACAAAAAAGTTATGATGTTTTGAATAGGTAACACTTCATATTGTTAATATACAGGGTGATATTTGATTACCTTTACAAATGACTGGGATATACCAATTTTATTCATACTTCCCGTCATATCATCAACTCCGATACTCACCATAGCGCATTGTTGATCCAGTATCCATTCAATTCAGCACTGTGGATTGGATTTTTATACTCAACTTATTCCCGACGTTAACGCGTTGTATTTACCACTAGTAAGGAACAGATGAGGACAGTTGGCATCTCGAAATGTTCATATCTACCATCAGACCCCTATTAAGTAAAACAATTTATTTGCGAATGCCCTTAAATTTCATAGATAGATAATATGTGATAATTTGATATGTACAACATATTCAGCATACATCAGATATGAAATAATTCAATTGGCAGGCCAACAGCTCTAACACGTAGTTTTATTTCTTAGCTGCTAAGGGGACGTCGGTTTCGTCATCAGCGATTATGGGTTCGGCGGCGCATATTCTCTATGAATTTCGGTGCCGCCACTATTTGGAATAAGTCAAGAATTCAATCACTGAGCGTTACGTATTTCTTTCGAAAACTACGTCCATATATATGCATTGAATTTCACCCACGATAACGCTGACTCGAAACACCTGTTGTGCACGATCCCAATGGGAGCATGTAGAGGCATCATTTATTTCTACTACAGATGGGCAGGTTTGTTTTTTAAGTTAACGAATAGTAACCATAGCCGCCCTCGAATCGCCATGCATAAGCGAATAGTGAATAGATGCAACAACTGGCATAAATAAACATACGTTGACAGTATTTCACTTAAGGACAATTAGCTTTGCTACAGAGGTAACATCGTTGAATATGGTATAGTAAGTTATAGCAGTTTTATGAAGTATAATCATACTCGCCAGTAGTGAATTTTGCTCAATAACTTCCATCATGTAAGTAGAGTTCGAACATGGTGAGCAGGGAAGTGAGGAATCGAATATGGCTATGAAACAGCGTAAATCCTATAAATATGTACTTACAAATAGCATATTTCTGTCCTACTATTAAATATGGCTTTGTTTTAAAAGTTCATCTGGTAATCTTATCTGAAAGTATTTAAGATGAGCGTCATCTAAATATGCATTTTACTGACTAATTTTTCAAGGATATGACCTACAAAATAGCTTGTATATAACAACACTTCCATTAATTATTAAATGAGTTCCTTTTAAAATATCTTTCTGAAAGCAACCATTTTGCGAAACTCCCACTGAATTCCATTTGTAAAAAAACTCTATTTAATATGTATAATACTGAGTGACAATGATCCGGTACATTTTTAGAGACCTAGTGGAAGTTGCACCACCAGAACAGGGTATCCGCACACAAGAATGAAAGAAGTAACAAACGTATATTTTACGAGCCTCGAGAAATCGTAGGATTAATTGCAAAGATCGATTAAATTTTCAGTGGCTTATTGATCCGCGCTCGTATTTGGACATACAATATTGGGTATGAGAATAAGTTTCCGCCCTCGTTAAAGAGGTGTCGCTGCTGATACTATTTTTGTGTTCAAAAAATTCAGTCAGTATGGCTCTATAACACTCGCCATTTTCCGTAACGGCAGTTTCTTCTTCATTTCGAAAGAAATGAGGACCAATGATGGCACAATGCTTTATCAAGGGGAATTGAGTGTCTAAGATGGCGCCATTAAAAACAGTTACTTTATTTTTCGCGATTTTGATAAGTCTGACGTTAGCTGCGTTCGGTATGCAAAACAAACAAAACTAGGAGAAATTAAATGTTTGTGAAGATTCAGTGAATGGTTTAATAATATTCTGATTTGTGAGGTTAAAACTAATCAAACTAATGACAACGAAGTGCCTTGTGTTAAATTGTGGAAGCACAAATTAATATGAAGCCTCCAAATGCAGTTTGTTTGCTTTCTTATTCGGAAGATGCCGTGGCAGGAAAGTATGTGTGTGTGCGTATAATTTCTTGTGTTTTGTTGTTTCCATTGCTTTCTCTTACTCTTCCTCTTCATAAGCAAGTAACTCCCCTTCCTTTTGCTTGTTTATTCATGGGCTCTCACAACACGGCGAATTCGGAAGTCGTAATCTTGTATTCTATCATTTTTGATAATCTATAAACTTCGCGAACAGATTTTCTTTTTTAAGTAAATTTCCACAATTTGGAAGCGTTGTTCTGTCATCAAACGATTTATGATAAATTGCTATCTCCTGAATAGAAATTTCAACACAGTTTGCTAGTCTCAGCTGTCAAACCATAATTATCGATATACATAGATAGTTCTCATGCAGCTAAAAACACAAAACAAAACTTACATTTACTTTTATTACATTTCGTTTTATTCAAGGGGGATCCATGAGAGGTAATGCAAAACGAAAATTTGCAATACTTGTTTGCACGAATTTTGTTTTTGCAATTTGGTGGTTTGAGAGCCAAAATTTCAATCAAAATGCAAACGAACAAGCGAAACAATAACAAGAAAGCAGAGCTCTTCGCGATTGAACCCACCAAATCGCAAGATAAAAACACAAATCAGCAATATTAGTTAATCAGGTCGCAAATATGTAGTTATGCGCCTCCAATTCGAACCGGTTACATGAACTAAAGTAGGATATTTGTATAAGTGCTTTTCGGGTATATACATACTCTAGTGCATAAGAAAAATATAAAGGAAGTGAGGTACTACATTCCATTGGCCACATACCACAAATAAGTTACTACTTATCTACAGGATGCAATATCGCTGCCTAAACTCTTACTTCGTTGAATACCCAACAGACTTGAAATCGGCTGCCATCCACAGTAGTTTATCGTTTATCCTAGAGATGAAGTAGTTTCACTACATTGGGAGTCCAAACTAGAGGTATCGCATTAGACCTCTAGGTGTAAGTAGGTATCGTTTTGACTTTAGACGTTATAAATCTACTATCGGTTGGTTGTTCAATCTACAAGTATACCAAATTCCTGAAAAAAGCTTTCACAAGAAGGTGTGAACTTTAAAGCTGCTCGATAGAAAATTGTTTATATGCCGCTAAGTTTTAAATTAGATTTTTTTATGTTTCTATAGCCATCGTCTCAGTTCTGCACAATATATGTATGTATGTATGTATTAGCACAAATTACTAAGAGATAACAATTTTTTGGTAAACTTACCGTGCCATTTTAAGGCCTTAGACCTGCTTCAAAATTACATACATACCATACTTGTATAATTCCCAATATTGAAGGCGAAGCCATAACACGCCTGCGCTAAATATTTTGTCGTTCTTTATGCTTTATATTTGCCTTCATTGTTTAAAGGTGACGTCTGACGTGACAAGCAAAATGCTTTTCGAATGTTTCTTAATTTTGAAAAGTAACTGCCAGAGCTGCCACGCCATACATGTAAAGTACTTTTCGGAGGCAACCAAATAGTGGACTGCAGGTTAACTTTCTGAAATTATACTTTGGCTGCCACCAACACTTTCCCGCCTTACTTATGGAATTATATTCCGCCTATGTCAGCTGAGGTTTGTGATTCCTCTGCAGTCAAGGTTGTATTAAAAACGTGGAAATAAATACCCATAGTTTGAAATTAAAAAATGATTCGATATTTAAGTGATCGAGCATAAAACATTTGGAATAACAAATAGTTTAATGGCAAATGTCACATGGGAGCCAGTATATATAATATATATACCATATATATATATAATAGGCGCGTACACCCTTTTTTGGGTGTTTGGCCGACCTCCTCCTCCTATTTGTGGTGTGCGTCTTGCTGTTTTTCCAAAAATGGAGGGACCTACAGTTTCAAGCCGACTACGAACGGCAGATATTTTTATGAGGAGCTTTTCCATGGCAGAGGCGACCGCTATTAGATAAAACTTTTTCTTAATTTTGATCTTTCACCGAGATTCGAACCGACGTTCTCTCTCTGAATTCCGAATGGTAGTCACGCACCAACCCATTCGTCCACGGCGGCCGCCAAGAGCCAGTGTAATAGCCTGATAATCACAGACTATATAAGTCTCATTTCCGGATTTTTTTATCGAAAAATTAAACTAGCTCTTCTTATTTTCATGTATTCACACCGGAAAGTAAAACTTTTTTAAACCAAAATAAGTTGACTAGCCTCTTTCTCGAATAGCATATCTGCCCGCATGATTATATGGATCATACTGCAATTACGTCGTCAGTACCCCAAAAAATAGCACTTTGTTACAATATAAAGCCAATTTATTTTATTTATTTATTTATTCATTTATTTGGTGATTGAATTCTAACAGAGCAAGGGTAAATCTTCTAATTACAATTACATTTTTCATAATAAAATGTATATTTATATTTCAAGTTACAATGAAAAGAAATCAAGTATTCATTTAAAGAAACGACGAATTTACTTATTATTACAATTTGGGTATCAAAAATCCTTAACAGATTTGTTTTATATCTAAATCGCATATAGTTTTCTTCTCACAATGGCACGATGGGGTTTTTATTTATTATCAAGTTTCATATAAAATTTTGATTTCCTTAATCCCTATCACCTACATACATTTGGTTAATTTTGGGAGCGCAACTAAATAGCATACGTTTTCTTAAAAAATTTAAAAAGAAGTAATATGAAAATATGAAAAAAGTCACTTAAAAACTTAAGCATTTATGTATTGGCTATAAAACATTATACAACTCCTTTATATGTAGATACTAACTTTTTTCAGAAAATGTTGCAAAAAATGTTTTTAATATCTGGAAAGTTGAAATTCAGATGATATGAAAGCTCTCAGTCGTAAGAGAGCGTTCGAATTAAGGGGTTACATCTAGTTAGAATTTTCAAAAAATCGATTTTTTTTTAAATTCATTTTTGTAATGTACATATATTTAAGTAAACACTATGAAAATTTCAAGTCATTCCGAAGATTATTTTTGAAGTTATACGCATAAATGTAACGACGCGTCAGAGCACTTTACATTAGCAGGCCGGCGTTTAACCTTGTTTTTCTCAAAACTGTGTTTTGAAAGTCGGTGACCACGATTTCTCGGAAACGGCTAAACCGGTTAGTCTGAAATTTTTACACCGGCTTCTGAACTATATTTTCTAGTACTTAATCGAAGCTTTTTTAAAACCGATAAACATTTTTTTGTTTATACACAATTTAAGGCCAAAAATATTCCAAAAAATTGATTTTTTTTTTTGAGAAGCCGCCATTTTGTCAATTAAATTTTTTTTGCTTATTCCTTCGATTAATTACAAGAATATACAATACTTTAATCAAATCCGTTTGGTTTTTTCATTTCATATAATCCACTTCGGAGATATAGTGGTCACCGTAAAACGTCTTTTTTTGGAGGGGTTCCTGGAAATCTGCTGTAGCAGCTATAAAAACTGTTATTCTTGCAAATAAAATTTTTTTTAAATATTATTCAAAGTTACCATAATATGTGTACAAAGGCTTAAAAAAATTAATTCAGAAGTTTTCTCAGGACAATTTTTTTAAAAACCTCATTTTTCAGGGCTTCTAACTAGATGTAACCCCTTAAGGCACTTATTTGAAAAATGATTACAATATTTTTACTCGTAAATGAACCATATGAAAGATGGTGACCTCAAATTCGCAAACAAGTCAAACGAGAATTTCTCTTTAATATCCGCTTGTGTATCATACTTATAGTTTTGAGCATGACAAAACATAGTAAGCTAAGCTAAAAGGCATATTCAACAAGAAAGAAGTTATTTCTGCATTTCTCTCTTTTTAAATACGACTGAAATGCTATTATTCATTCAAATTTCAATTTGTTAGCTGCGCGACTGATTTTAAACAAAGGAAAAGGAATTACCAACGGTGTGTTGTGTGTGGCAAGAGTAGGGACAATAAACTTGTGCGTCATTTTAAATGTCCTAATTGTCAAGTCAAGTAGGAAACTCTTCGCGTGAATTTGTATACGAAAATCATCCCCTACCGAGTATGAAAAAAAAATCTCCTGTTATATATGAATTGACCATATTTCAAATAGTGGTCTAATAAAAGCCAAGCCAGACAGAACTCCTTGTGAATGTAAAAAATTAGAAGTAATTTTTAATAAATTTAATGGAAAGCAAATTTGGCACTGCACAAATTTAGTTGCTAAATTGTTGAAGTTAAGTTCTGATTTAAATTTAGAAGAAGGAATCAAAACTTTTTTATAAATATCAAATAAACTTTAGAGTTTAGTATTTACTAACAAATTAAATGTTCGGAAACATTAAGCGAATAAAAACAAGAAAATTACCAAATCGGTTTTTATGTAAATAAATGTGTTTCACTTCTTTAAAAAGGATACAGTGAAAGATTAGTTTGATGTTTAAATGTTTGAAATAAATTAATATTATTTCTTTGCTTTACTGTCAGCCTGTTCCGTTATTATTTGAGGCGTAAAATTGTCTAATTATTTTGGTTGGACCTTCCAAGTTTTTAATCTACTCATCAAAAAGTATTTGACTCTAAATAAAACTAGACTTCTGTTTGCGTATATGCGCCAATTGAAGGATGTTCCTATTGAGGTGATTCCCGCAACGCGAAATTTCCATAGGCATCGGAAGAGCATCACTAGTCAACTTTGCCGATCTCGAAATTCGTTGCCGAAAAGTGATACACGCAAAGTTTTTCGCCTGGTTTCAATGAAGTGCCGCACGAGTTAACCAATTTTTTCTTGCCATTTCGTCTTTTGAGAAATCAACAAACTTAACGCCCTCTTTTGTCCACGTTTTGTTGCCCAACAAAAACAGTACTGCCTGCAAATTTTTTAACAAAAATTTTCATTTCCATGCTTTTGAATACGTTATCTTTACAATTTGCTCTGAAATAGCAAGTAGCTTTTCCAAGAGGACATTTCGGATTTATTTAGTAGCTCAAGATGGCTGACACAGGGTGAAAATTATTTTATTGCATCATGATTTAATACCACGGAGATCATTTTGTCAACTGAGCACCGGAAAACGTTTTGAAAGCGGGAGCGAAAACTGGCGTAAGTGTCGAAATGTAAATATTTCCTCTACATATAAATGTTCTTTTTAGAAATAAACTACTCAATCCCACGTTCACCTCGAGATTGAATGATTTTGAGAGATTGGTTTTGAGTCCATGTATGCCATTTCGAAAAGAATGAAAAATCAGTTACAGGGGATACTCAAACAGCGAATGCAACAAAAAATTAAGAAAATTATGAAATAAAATATTTAAATCTTCCTTTTATTTTCCAATTGATACTTAACACGTTGAATGCCACGCCGATTTTACATGGTTTGCCGTGGCGCCAACATCAATTTGTTAGTATGCAAAACATATTATGTTAACATGAAATTTATACACACATTTCTCATATTTAAATAAAATATTTTTGTATGTTCTATACTACATTACATCAATTACACTATTGTAATAACGTAAAGAAAATTGAAAATTTTAAAACTTTTAATTTCAGTCAAATAATGTGTTTCTTGCAATCCCAGCCGTGGGGGTCACCGATTCACAATCATACACACTCGCTTACATGAAATAATGTTTTTATCAGAACTTTACACGTTTTCCGGAATTCTTATAAAAATATTTTTGAATTCTTATTTATTGGCATGAAAACACAAACCCAAGTCAATCAATGGAAATCAGAGAATTTAGGGACTAAATAGTTTGCAAACGTCAAAAATGTTAAAAGTGACTCTCAGCGGTTCGACCTTACTTTATTTTGTATCATGGTTTTGAGTACAAGAAAAATTGCCTTACTTCGGACATTTTATATTTTTAAGTACAACTTTCTCTCTTCTTGGGGGAATCCCAACTTAAAAAAACGATTTACTTTTAGGCTCTAAACTGACAAAATCGGCGTTCACACATCCATACTCTAACTCCATGTGTTCCATTGAACTTTTCTGAACTTCTTTGCTGCACCAGCGCACTACCTCCGCCACATTTAAACAAACCCCACTGCATTTTTACTACAAATATTTACTCTCCACCACAGTTGCATGCAACTGAACATGGTACGTACAAATGTACATATGTTTATAAATACTTTGCGTATGTAGAGATGTCTACATATGCATACATATACTTACGCTCAAGTCCTTCAATCCTTCCTTGCATTTCCAAGCGAGAGATTCTCCGCATAGCTGTATAGTTCGTTGGCTCTTTATAACACATGTACATACATACATCTTCATTCATTGGTTCTCAAGTTTATTTTCACCACGCACGGTTCAGCTCAGTTCACAAAAGTTCGATATAATTCACCTCATTTTAAGTTTATTATAAACTTTTACCATTATTAGGATGTCATATGTACGCACGAAATTATGTTTGTTGTTTAGATTTTATCCTCTTCGGACTACCGATCCAATAAAGAGATTTTTAATTAATTTAATTTGCTTATTGGAACTTTACAGGAATCATATAAAAAGCGGACGCAAAATATTCAGCCAATAAAGGGGCAGCGGTAAAACGCGTGAATTGGTTGCGGAGCCGATTAGAAAGCAGAAGTAGCAGCAACGCTGCTATACGGATTATGGGCTGTGGACAAAGTAAAATTCATTTATATCCCAGAAAATCAAAGAGCAAAGCAAATGGAAAGAAAGGAGGTCACGGTAAGTGTCATAGAAATCACTAAAAGTATATGATTACCATTTTGATCGTCCGGATTTCGATACTTAAATTATTACATACATATGTATGTAGATATAAAACATGCGTTCATATATATGTATGTATTCGTACGTAGGTATGTATGTACACATATAAATACAAATGTAAACTAACAGATATGGCGTCGTACTCTTACAGAGATTTACTGATTTCCTTTTCTTTTATACAATACGCAATTCGTGGACATTTGTATGTTTATTCAAATACATACTTCATGTGTATATACCTATGTGCGTTAGGAAGGAGATCAGAAATACATACATACGTTTCACTAGGGGACTATAAGGCGCACTTCAGGTTCCCCGCTATGAAGTAAAGAGTAAATGGAACTCTTAGGACACTACAATACATTTACCATTTACATATATAATATATATGTATATATATATATAAAATATACCTTAACAACCGCGCTGTTAGTTCTGTCTTCTCCAAACTCGATAAAGATTGGATCTGGTGGTGAACGAGGACAAAACGAAGTACCTCCTGTTTTCAAACAAACAGTCGGCGCCCTCGCGTATCGGCACCCACGTCACTATTGACAGTTATAATTTCGAGGTTGTAAAAGATTTCGTTTATTTAGGAACCAGCATTAACACCGATAACAATGTCAGCCTTGAAATCCAACGTAGAATCACTCTTGCCAACAAGTGATGCTTTGGACTAAGTAGGCAATTGAGTAGTAAAGTCCTCTCTCGACGAACAAAACTAACACTCTACAAGACTCTTATCATGACCGTCCTAACATATGGCGCAGAAGCGTGGACGATGACAACATCCGATGAAGCGACGCTTGGAGTGTTTGAGAGAAAGATTCTGCGTAAGATTTTTGAACCTTTGCACGTTGGCAACGGCGAATATCGCAGGCGATGGAACGATGAGCTGTATGAGCTTTACGACGACATATACATAGTGCAGCGAATAAAGATCCAGCGGCTACATTGGCTGGGTCATGTCGTCCGAATGGATACAAACGCTCCGGCTCTAAAAGTATTCGATGCGGTACCAGCTGGTGGTAGTAGAGGAAGAGGAAGGCCTCCTCTGCGTTGGAAAGATCAGGTGGAGAAGGACTTGGCTTTACTTGGTGTGTCCAATTGACGCCGGTTAGCACGAGAAAGAAACGACTTCGCGGTTATCGCGCCAATTAAGAAGAAGAAGTATACATATATAATATATATGTGTATATGTATATAGAATATATAATTGGCGCGTACACCTCGGTCATTTGTTTGGCCGAGCTCATCCACCCATTTGTGGCGTGCGTCTTGATATTGTTCCACAAATAGAGGGACGTACAGTTTCAAGCCGACTCCAAACGGCAGATATTTGTTATGAGGAGCTCTTTCATGACAAAAATACACTCGGAGGTTTAATATTGCCTGCCGAGGGGCTAATAGAAAAAACGTTTTCTTCTTTTTGGTCTCTCACCGAGATTCGAACCTACATTCTCTTTGAATTACAAATAGTAGTCACGCACCAACCATTCGGCTACGGCGGCCGCCGAATACATTTACCATAATAAACTAAATTACATGAATTGAAAAGAAATATATGACGCACGAGACAATATTTTTCTTCTTAGCCGCCATGTAGCCATCTGAATAAAATAGTGTTTCATATTTTCTACAACCAATTTATTTAAAAAACAAATCCTCATTTTTTATGTTGGAAAGGACAAAGGAAAGCCAAACATATAAGCTTAAAATTTTGCAAAAACTATTTTCATCATAAAAAATAAAATAAAAACAGAGCTTCTGTGAATTTAGCAACACATGGAATAGATGTAAGGATGCAGCTATAAAACATTTCAAATTTCCTGCTCTACCGTATTCACGGGAAAAGTACAACAATGTATTGCTTAATACCTAAATTCGAACCCCTTCATGATTTGTTTCGTTGTTTTAAGTTCCTTCGAGATGAAACTAATGGATCTGAAAGCCGATATTTTCTAAAGTATTTGTGTGAACTTTCTAGGGCTTCTTCAGATAATAAGCCTGCCAAAACCCCTTAAAATAAATACTAAGACAAATAAGTAAGTAACTAAGAAAATATTATCTATTAGTACATCTAAGAACTAAATTACATCGCATCCGTGCATTCAAACTTTATGCACAGAGCTGAGCATGTTGTACCAACTGTAACTTCTAAGGTACAAGTTTTTTGTTTCGGTTTCCAAATTACTCATTATCAGAACTCATAAGAAATAATAATTAGATCTCAGTATGTACATAGGTACATACATATGTATGTGATATTTATTATTATCTCTTTTAAGCATTTTCTAACGTAGATTTATTCGCTATTCTATTGCTTAATAGACCGCATGAGCTAACTCGAACCCGCCTCCAACCCGTGTTAGCAAATCAATTTCAATTGACAAACGAACTCGTTTATGTTGATTTTCAAAAACTGGGGCAATTATTTTTGCATCAAACCAATTTCATTGTAAAAGTTAGTAAAGTAGTATTTTTTCAATCATCAACTTTATACCTCTCATAAAAATGGTTCGTATTCATTTTCATTCCATTCTTTTAATCTAAAGTTTTCTTAAAACTTTTTCTTTGGCCACCAATATTGAATTATCTCACTTGACTTGGGTATAATTTATTCACATATAACTTTCAAGAAAATCTTATTAAACGTCTAGAAAGCATTAGCAACACTCGCAAAGTTGCACCAACAAAAATATATTATGGCCATAACAATCTTTTTTCGCATTTCTGGCAGAGTGCGTCATGATTCATATATCGCACCCTAAATACAAAAGGGTCACAACTCAAAATTTTCCACACTCGAGCTTGACTTGTTTACAGTAGCACAGAAAACAAACTATGTGACATATCACGCTGAAATTTGCCATGTAAGCTTATAACAGTTCTACCAAAAAACAAAAAATTTATTTTTGCCATATGTCATCCGCGGACCGTTTTATTGATAACGTCTCGTTCATATTTGAGCAGAAGTACATTTTGAGTTGTGACCCTTTTGTATTTAGGGTGCGATATTTCATTTGAAAATCAGTAGAGTGCGGATGTAAAATATATACATAAATATGTTTGTAAAATAGAAAGTTAAAACCGCTAACAAAAATAAAGCATACAAATTAATTTGAATATAACTACTAACTTAAATCTGGCATTGCTTATTGTGTTTTTGTCCTTTTATTGGACATTTTTTTTAATTAAAAAATTTAGACAGCATGAACAGAATTCGTGCATAGCGCTGTGAATACTTTTAAAACATACATAAATACACTTTGGAGAGTAAAAACATAACATACAAACAAACACAATACATTCGTGGAATACAGGGTATTTCAAAAGTCGCGCCTAGATGTTGTTTTAAGCTAAAGCATGTAAAGATTTAGATTCCTTCAGGTTCCTACTATTTTTATTAGAAATATGGCTCTTAACAATATGTGAAAAATGACTTCATTTAAATGCCCCCATGATCACGTCTACAGGTAAAATCCGCCAGTCGATTCCTGAATGCTTAATTGTTGAGAACGTCCAGAACACCAGCAATATTCTCAACAGAACGTCCAGTTTAAGGTATACTAGTCCTTTTTCTATCCTCAATAGAACGAGTTTCTTGAAATTTTGTCACCAAACTTTGAATTGTCGACTTATCTGGACGATTATTTTCATCGAAAAAATCAGAAATTTCGCGATATGTTGTTCTTAAAATTCAATAATTTTTAGAATAAGTTTCAATAATTTTGACGCGTTGTTCTTAGTGTAAAATTGTACATCTGTCTACTTGGCAAATGTCAAAGATGACACATGCATACATATATTCGATTTTTATTCATAAATAATTTCGCTTGGAGAAGCTGGAACTCTGGAAAAGCAGCTAGGAAAGGCAAAAAAACTCTGCCACTAAAAGAACAGCAGCAAATTTTAATACACTAATGTATAAAATTTAGTCAGTAATAATTTGTAATAATAATAAGAATATATGTATTTTATAATGATAACAAAATATTTAATCTTATAATTGTGAGACTTTTTGTTATTAGCATCAGAGTTCTCAACACACAAAAGCCTTACTAGAATCTCCAGTGTCTGGCAGATTATTTGAAAGTGTGTGATAGTTCTCAGGGCGTAGTGGGTGCAACGACTGGTATTAGTTGGTTGTAAGTAACAACGTTACAATGTATTATATTTCATGAGAATAGGCAAGAGACTAGACCCTACCACAAAGGGGATGAAATTTCTCAAGCCTAATGGAGAATCTTCCGAGCTGAACGGCATGGCAAACACTAACATCGGTTTAAACAACAGAACAAGAACG
>JAYXIM010004342.1:0-26292 GCA_037575425.1 Anastrepha fraterculus | reverse complement strand
ATATGCTTGGCTTCCTTCGATTTACCAGCCTATTTGTTTGGTTGCCTGCTTTATTTGTCAGTTAGTGACATGTGGGTGATGTAACAGTGCTTTTTCTATTATCTGCTCGATTGTATTTTTCTTTTATCCCAATTCCACCTTCCGTATTGTTATTGATTTTCTCTTATTGAACCCAAAAAGTTAACTGAGTTTATTTGTGTTGATTTTTTCCCCCAAATTTGGGAACTGTAATTGCAAAAGTCGGCAATCGTAGGTGAGTGTGTTTGCGAAGTAATCTTGGCTTTGATTTATGGAATATCAAAATTTTGTCTCTAAAAGCAGTTGGGCTCCTGAAGGTAATGATAAATCTCCGTATGTCCTGCAAAGCTTCTAAAAAAAAGCAGATGACAGTCAAGTGATGATGATAAACTTAAGACTTTGGGAAGGCATCAACACCTATGTTACAATTAAAATTAGGTCATTACTACATATTTTTTTAACAAAAAAAAAAGATTATTTAAAAATTATAATTTCATCAATTGGATTTTAACTAAATGTAATTATTCTTTCATTTCGCGTTGCATAGCTTAGGCTTTTCAGCTCCTTTCCCTACCGATGAAGCGCGATGCTTATTGATCAGCCTTTCTTTCATTTTTTGATTCGATGTCTTTCATTTTTGATTCGATTTGCGGTGCTGTTGACTGTCCGGTGTTTCTCGAGAAGATTTAATATTCCGGCCAGAGCTCCTCGTAGTTCGGAGTTATTCTATGTTGGTCTCTCAAAATCTCTTTGTGCTCTAAATTCTTTTATTACTAGAACCTTAGTTGAGGTTAATAAAATCTCTTAACTTGTTGAGATAAAATTTTCATTTTCAAAAGTTGTCTATCGAAATTTTTAAATATTTACTGTAAATAGTTTAATTGTACATCAATAACATCTGTTATTGGAAAACCCTTTAGCTTTTCTCTAAAAAAATTATATTAGATTTGGTTTTGAAAACAAAAAAACTACAAAACAAAAATCAACTTCGTTCAGCATTTTATGAAATATTAAAAAAAAAAATTATTTTTATATATTTTTTAATAAATCAATTTGTTTCATGTCTATAAAAAAATATACAAAAAAGGGATTAGTATTTTATTCAATATTAAAAAAATAATAATTTTTACATTTAATTAATTAACTTTTACAGCTTAAATGAATTTTCACAATTTGTTTTTAATCAATTACTTCATATAAAGGGTGGTTAAGTTTCAAGGGCCGGTATTGATTTTGAATAAAATACAATTTCTTTAGAAAATTATTGTCATTTTTCTTTAGAATGATAATACTGGTATGGCTCATTTACGTATACAAAATATCGGCCAAATGGCAGCCGCGGCCTCGGCGGCACACCTCCATCCGATGGTCCAAATTTTCGATGACGCTGAGGCATAATTGAGGTTCTATGCCGTTAATGTGCCGAAATATTTCATCGTTAAGCTCTTGAATTGTTGCTGTCTTATCGACGTACACCTTTTCTTTCAAATAACCCAAAAGAAAGAAGTCTAATGGTGTCGTTGACGTTTAGGTGTGGTTCACATTCAACATCGGCTCTTGAAATTTAACCACCCTTTATATTTAATTATTCTTTCATTTCGCGTTGCATAGTTTAGGCTTTTCGGATCCTTTCCCTACCTATGAAGCGCGATGCTTATTGGTCAGCCTAAAACCATTGCAAAACAGGAGAATAATCTTATATTTATCTTTGATTTTTTATTCGATCCGCGGTGCTGTTGACTGTCCGGTGAAGATTTTCTTTAATACTCCGATCAGAGCTCTACGTAGGTCTTCTATACTGGTTTTTCAAAATCTCTATGTGTTCCAAGCCTTTTTTAATGCCTTTTTCAGTCAAACAAAACCCAGTAATCAGTGAAAGAAAAAAACACATGACAAGTATTTTATAAAATATTTAAACAAAAGCAATTATTAAAAAATTAAATAAAACAAGTTTTTATTTTATTTCGTATTTAAATTTGTTTTCAATCAATTATTTTTTATTGCCTTCTAAAAAAATTGAATTGATTGGTATTTTAAAATATTAAAGAAAATATTGAGTATTAAAAAAAATTAAAAAAAAAACATTAAGTGATTAGTAGTTCATCTTGTATATAAAAATGGAGACGCTTTTTTGTGTTCGTTAGTCGCCGATTCACGCCCAAACGCATTCAGCGATTTCAATCAAACTTTCACAGATCATTGGTATTGGTCCATAGATGGGTTATGTGAAGTTTTAAAGAAATCGGTGAAAGTATGCGTGCGTTGTGTAAGTGTGAAAAATACAATATTTGCGTGTTTCCCATATACGGACATTACGTATACGGAATGAGAATACACGCAAATGAATAGAATATACACAGATATGAATAACATTGTTTTGATGTCGAGTGACGTATGCGACTGTATTATTCGTAACGCAATAGTTGTCCTCTCTTTTCTTTCCTCTATATGCATGCGTGACACGGCATCAAAGCACATTGCTTTTTTTAAACTGGAAAAATATTTTGAGCTTCGTTTGAACGTTTTATGATTTAGATAAAATAAAAATTCGTTAAATATATTTGATTCCATTAATAATCATAAGCCTGTATTTTTCGAAGTTCAAAGTTTTTGGAATGGGCAAATGTACGTTTACGAGATAAATGCCTAAAAGCAGGTATAACTAAAATAGCGCTCTCAGGGATTTCTGTTACAATACTTCTGTAAATTTCATGCTCCAAGTGTTCGAGCATTGGTATAGCGCTGAAGACAAATGTTCAGGATATAATACAAAAATGCATATTTTCTTGAATTCACATAGTAATATTATCATTGTTAAAAGAGAACAAGTTTGTATTAGGTAATAATTAAATAGTGCAACCTTATGTGCTGCTTTGACGAGTGGAAAAACCAAAATAAATAATTATATTTGTATGTGTGTTTAAAAGAGTGGGATTATTTTGTGAGTGTAAGCAGTTTCAAAGCCAAAGAATAGTTGCAAGATTAAGAAATACCTGCAACACATTTTCATTTAACAACTAAAATAGCAAATATGAGCAAAATATGTACTTTCTTCAATTTTCTTTTGTTGCCAACTTTCTGAAAAACGTGAATTCACCGCGATGCGGTACAGAAACAAAAAGACAGCGACAGCGCGCAGAGGGTTTTGAGCAATAATATAAATTTGTATCAAACAACGCATTAAATAGTCATTTTAGTATACTTTTGGTGTTTACTTATTCAAGTAAATGCATGTATTAGTTTTTCTTTAAGACATTTCTCTAAAATTTGCATTTTTTAAGATTTCTAAAGATTACTTTATTTTTGCCAAAGAGCAACCGTGCGTGCAGAAAATTGTGTTGTACTTAAAACTTCACCACTATAAACTTGGTCCTTATAAAGGACTTTCACCACAGTTTGTTTACTGGATATAGTGAGGTCAACATAATCGGCTGTATCAAAACCATTTGGTGAGTGGTCAACAATTTTAAAGTGCGTTTTTCATTGTTATTTTTTTTTTTTGGGAAAAAATTTATAAAAATAAAATATAGGTATTGTGGCGGCCGCCGTAGCGGAATGGGTTGGTGCGTGATTACCATTCGGAATTCACAGAGACGTCGTTGGTTCGAATCTCGGTGAAAGCAAAATTAATAAAAACATTTTTCTAATAGCGGTCGCCCCTCGGCAGGCAATGGCAAACCTCCGAGTGTATTTCTGCCATGAAAAAGCTCCTCATAAAAATATCTGCCGTTCGGAGTCGGCTTGAAACTGTAGGTCCCTCCATTTGTGGAACAACATCAAGACGCACACCACAAATAGGAGGAGGAGCTCGGCCAAACACCTAACAGAAGTGTACGCGCCAATTATATATATATATATTGTGCGTAAAATTTTAATAATCAGTGAAAATAAAAAAAATGGTGGTTTCGTTGTTGTTGTTAGCGATTTTAATGCACATTGTGAGTTTTTCATGTTTTTTTGATTAAATTCATTACTTTTCAATTATTTTGTTTTAACTTATTTGAAATCAACTTATGCGGCCAAAAGAATTAGAAATTTAATTTCAACAATAGAAAAAAGAAAATTATAATACTTATATTTTCATCGCTTTATTTTAGAAATGCCACGCCCGCGAAGAAATGATATTGGTCGTCGGTCGCGTAGAACGCAAAATAGATCAAATGAAAGGCAAAATCAATCACAAGACCGAGAAATTCAAAACCAAAATCAAAGGGATCACGTTCAGGCCATTCACCTGAAGAACGTATTCAACGTAATGAGCAAGATAGATTAAAACAAACACAATGATCAATGCACAAGGACAATCGCTGGAATTATGCGGAATTGACTTAGAATATCCATGCTTCTCCTACGGACAATTATACGAGTATGTATCATGTTCACGTGTAGGAAAGCCATTAGTTCTGTTTATTTATACCACAACTCAGGGCAAAACAAAAAATGTAGTTTACGAAAAGACTGTGCGTTAGTTTAAGTTTAAAATTAACATTAATTTTATATTGTAAAAAAAAGAATAAATACTCATAGAGTGAATTTAAATCGAGTGTTCATTATTCATTTCTAATTTTGATATGCCGCAGGCAGAGGGTCCGCTAGTTCAATATAAAAAAATTAAGGTTTACAATTTAATTTATTAATTTTCTTACTTTTAATAAATTTTTATAAATGGCTTTGTTTTTTCACTTAATTATTTTTTATTAAAAAAATTAAAGCATTCAGTAATATATTATATATTATATAAATTTAATTATTACATATAGTTTTAACTAATTATTTAAAAATCATTTTACTGACAAAAACTAAAAAAAAAAAACCAGAAAAATGTTATTACAATTTTATTGAATATTAAAACAAACAAATTTTGCTAAAAGACTTGGGTATTTTATTCCGTATAAAAAAGAGTCGAGCATTCGTTATATGGAGACGGTTGAGTGACACTTCTATTTGAAATTCAGCTATAAATATTTTGCTCTTGTTCCTTCTTTTTCCTTTGCTAATTTTCCTCTTTATGCTGATGATCTGAAAATCTATGCTGAATTAAGAAATTCTAGGGATTCAGCCGTCCTATAGTCGTAGCCCCCCACTTATCATATTAATTATACTCTTGCTTCGTCTGATGTAATTATAAATTTAGGGTTTTTTGGGTTATAAAGTTCAATTGTATTCTTCTTCTTCTTAATTGACGCGATAACTGCTTACGCGATTTTGGCCGAGTTTAACAAAGCGCGCCAGTCGTTTTTTTCTCGTGCTAACCGGCGCCAATTGGACACACCAAGGGAAGCCAAGTCCTTCTCCCCCTGATCTTTCCAACGCAGAGGAGGCCTTCCTCTGCTTCTGCTACCATCAGCTGGTACCGCATCGAATACCTTCAAAGCCATCCATTCGGACGACATGACCCAGCCAACGTAGCCGCCGGATCTTTATGCGCTGCGCTATGTCTATGTCGTCGTGAAGTTCATACAGATCATCGTTCCATCACCTGCGATATTCGCCGTTGCCAACGTGCAAAGGTCCAAAAATCTTACGCAGAATCTTTCTCTCAAACACTCCAAGCGTCGCTTCATCGGATGTTGTCATCGTCCAAGCTTCTGCGCCATACGTTAGGACGGGCATGATGAGAGTCTTGTAGAGTGTTAGTTTTGTTCGTCGAGAGAGGATTTTACTGCTCAGTTGCCTACTTAGTCCAAAGTAGCACTTGTTGGCAAGAGAGATTCTAGGTTGGATTTCAAGGCTGACATTGCTATGGGTGTTAATGCTGGTTCTTAAGTATACGAAGTCCTTAACAACCTCGAAATTATAACTGCAAAACAGTGACGTGGGTGCCGATACGCGAGTGCGCCGACTGTTTGTTTGATGACAGAAGGTACTTCGTTTTGTCCTCGTTCACCATCAGACCCATTCTCTTTGCCTCTGTATCCAGTTTGGAGAAGGCAGAACTATCAGCGCGGTTGTTAAGGCCGATGATGTCAATATCATCGGCATGCGCCAACAATTGTACGCTCTTATAAAATGTTGTGCCTGAGCGATTAAGTTCTGCGGCTCGTACGATGCTCTCCAACATCAGGTTAAAGAAGTCACACGACAGCGAGTCACCATGCCTGAAACCTCGTTTGGTATCAATCTCGGCTCGGAGAGGTCCTTCCCAATTCTGACGGCGCTGCTGGTGTTGTGCAACGTCATCTTGCATAGCTGTATTAGTTTTGCGGGGATACCAAGTTCAGACATCGCGGCGTACAAGTAACTCCTTTCCGTACTTTCGAATGCAGCTTTGAAGTCGACGAAAAGATGGTGTGTGTCGATTCTCCTTCCGTGGGTCTTTTCCAAGATTTGGCGTATTGTGAATATTTGGTCGATGGTAGACTTTGCAGGTCTAAAGCCACACTGATAAGGTCTAAACAATTGGTTGACGGTGGGCTTCAGCCTTTCACACAATACGCTCGCTAGAACCTTATAGGCGATATTTAGAAGACTAATCCCGTGGTAAGTGGTACAGATTGCAGGAGCGCCCTTCTTATGGATTGGGCAGAGCACACTTTCCAATCGGCAGGCTTGCTTTCATCCGACCATATTTTGCATAGAAGCTAATGCATGCACCTTACCAGCTCCTCGCCGCCATGTTTGAATAGCTCAGCTGGCACTCCATCGGCGCCCGCGGCTTTATTGGTCTTTAGCCGCGTTATAGCTATTCTCACCTCATCATGGTCGGGTAGCGGAACGTCAATGAACGAATGTTCAATTTTATTACGCACTTAAATCATGCCGTTTACAATTCCCTTGCTATGCTCGGTTTCGTAAGACGTCACTCATCGCACTTCACTAGTGTTTACTTTTAAAATATTATTCTCTGCATTTCTTCTATCCAAATTAGATTACCCTGCTTTTTTTGGAGACCTTGTTATGCAGTCCATATAAAGGGTGGTTTTTTAGAGGTTAGGTTTTCAAGATGAAATAAAACGTATATAATTTAATGTTATGGCCAAGAATTTAGCTTTATTATAAAGATAGGGGCTTGCCATTATGTTTTAAAAATGATTTCGGGCAAGTGATCGCGCGGCTGGCTCGAATAAATTCCAGCCGAGAGGCCCATTTTTCGACCACTTTTTGCAGCAATTGGGGCCGTATGTCAGCAATAACGCGCCGAATATTCTCTTCCAAGACGTCAATCGTCTCGGGCTTATCTGCGTAGACAAGCGACTTCACATAGCCCCACAAGAAATAGTCCAGCGGTGTTATATCGCACGTTCTTGGAGGCCACGCCACAGGTCCACGGCGCGAGATAATGCGCTCACCAAAAGTTTCCTTCAATAAATCGATTGTTGCGTTGGCTGTATGGCATGTAGCGCCGTCTTGTTGGAACCAAAGGTCGTCCACATCAACATCGTCCAATTCAGGCACGAAAAAGTCATTAATCATGGCTCTATAGCGCTCTCCATTGACTGTAACATTATGGCCGGCTTCATTTTTAAAGAAATATGGACCAATGATTCCCTCTGCCCATAGAGCACACCAAACAGTGACTTTTTGAGGATGTAACGGCGTCTCAGCAATGGCTTGTGGATTATGTTCACTCCAAATGCGACAATTTTGCTTATTGACATACCCATTCAACCAAAAGTGAGCTTCATCGCTGAACAAAATTTTCTTGTGAAAATCGGGATCGGTGGCCATCTCGTTTTGGGCCCATTCACCGAACGTGCGACGCGCTTTATGGTCGTTCGGCTTCAATTCTTGCACGAGTTGGATTTTGTAAGCCCGCAAACCAAGATCTTTCCGCAAAATCTTCCATAAAGTGGATGGGCACATCTCCAATTGCTGCGCGCGATGGCGGATGGACTCATTCGGGTCTTCTTCGATACTCTGCTCCACAGCAGCAATAGCGTCGTCGGTGCGCACTATACGACGTCTCTGAGGATGCGTATTATCCACTAGAGCAAACGTGGTGCGAAACCGATCCATGGTTAATCGAATTAGTGACTCTGATGGACGATTATGTCGACCGAATATTGGACGCAGCGCGCGATGCGTCGCGCGAACCGAACCATTATTTTCGTAATAAATTTGCACGATTTGCAAACGTTGTTCAGGTGTAAGCCTATTCATTATGAAATGGCAAACCAAACTGAGCATAAATCAAGTGACAGCTGTCAAAAAGACCATCTACGAAAAAAGTAGTGCCAACTTGAAAACCTAATCTACATCAATTTTCAGACCCGAAGCAATCAAGCGAATCTCGCTACCGATTGATTAGTTTTTTTTTATTAAGTGACAGAGTTACCCTTCAGGTGGTATTATTTATCTTTGGTCCCGTTAACGGCGAATAACAAATCAAAATAATACTTCGAAAATAAAAAATAATTTCATAACTGAAATATTCTGAAACTTGTATTCTAGTTTTTAATTAATAACTTAAATGTCTGTTCTAAATTTTCTTGGACATTAATGAATAAATAAATACTAAATAATAAATAAATTAAATAAATATTAATTAAATTCATATCACGCCTTAGGGATCCTTAATGGAAAAACTCAGCTTTCCACTGTATTTAAATACTACAATATTTGTCTTCATTTATTTTCTTTCATACTCCGGATTAATTTTTGTAACTACCTCTTAACCTTTATAATCTCTTTAAAGCCGAAACAATTCTCATTTAATTACTGGCGCTGTGATAGCTCAATTTTCAATTTTGAATTTTAAATCTTCAATTTTCAATTTAACCTTCAAATGTTGCACAAGCAGGACAAACGCCAGCCAATAGGTCTCCTTTGTGCATTGAATATGCCACAGAGCATGTCAAATATCAATTACAAATTCCAAGCCGAAAATTCATGTACGAGTAAATTTCATATTACAAATATGCACGTATGTAGTTTATAAAAAATGCAAAACAAAAGCAACAAAAACAATTACAAAAAAAAAAGAAGAAAAAAAAAACCAAGTAGATGAAATAATTTACATGTAAGACCTAAGGAATGAGTAAATATTTGAGGTAGTAAGTGCCTTGCATGCTCCCCTTTTATGAAGTCTGCTCTGCAGCTCTGCCACAAAGCTACTGCGTCACTCAGCCAGTTAGCAGCCTGCGAGTTGGGCAGTCAGTCTCATTAGTATGCGATAACTGATGTGGAGTACATTAATTGGGCGTTGCCAGTGATTTGAATATGGCTAGGCAGAGCAAGGACAAGGAGAGAACCAAAAGTAGAGGTGCAAGGGGAGTAAATTAAATGGCAAACGAGCGGTCTTAGTTAAATGTACAAGAAGCATAGCTCCTAGGCAGTCAGTCGGTGAGTCAGCACTGAGTATCGCCTAGCCTTCTGATGGCTTGCTTGTTGGTAGTTGCCATATGTCAGTCACTTCATCCCCCTCTTTAATGGTTGCTCCACCAGCTACTAATTTAGTTGCCAATGTCGTGTTGCTTTTAATTGCCAGTTCCACATAATTTTATTTGGCTGCTATTCGATAGTAAACAAACGCACGCAGAAATGCTGGCACTAGTAGCTGATACAAATCTGCTGGAAAATTCACTGGTACCGAAGAGGCAAGTATCGACGCACGACGGTAAAAGAAGCCAATAAATTCCTTGTCATTTTAAAGTTTGAGATTTATTTTTTTAAATTTATTTCTAATTAATAGTAAAATTTCTAGTAAAATTTAGTTCAATCGAAAGTCCACACTTTGCAGGAAGTTTCCAAAAAAAATTTGTCTCTTTATTTTTTAGAAGCGCCTAATATTTTTATAAAATTGTCCTAAAAATGCATAAGAATTTCCATAAAAAGGCTCAACTCTTTAATCGGAATTTTTTTATTTCTATAATACAAATAATGATATAATATTTGTATTAGAACATCATAAAGTACCTCAGAAACTGCGTTGATTTAGGAAAAATTGTTGTACGATGTTTAGCTTTTCCGTCATATAAAAAATGTTATGCTCTTCAACAAAAATAATTTTTTAAATTACTCAAAGTTTGGAGATACTTTTAGCCTTCATTCTCTTAGCATACAATTTAATCGACTGTAAACTGTATACTCCAATCTTCTGAAATTCTGATTGAAAATTTGAATATTTTCTGAAAATTTTTTGAATTTTTCTTAATTTCGAAAATTTCCTAAAAAATGCATAAAATTTTCAAAAAAGTTTCCAATTTTTTAATTAGAATTTCTTGAATATAATACATTTAGTAAATATATCAATTTATGTAAATTAATAAATATTTTTTAGGAAATACTAAAAATAATAAAGTTAAAGTTTGAAGTGCCTCAGAAACTGCGTCGATTTTGGAAATATTTCTGCTTCAGCTTTTCCTCCTTATGAAAAATGCCTTTCTCTTCAACAAAAATATTTGTATAAAATCAACAAAATTTTTGTGACACTTTTCAGCGTCACTTGGTTATATTAAAATTGAATAGACTATAAACCTTCATACTCCAAATTCTTCTGGAAATTTTGATAAAAATTTGAAATGTTGTTGAAAATTTGTGAGTTTTTCTGAATTACGCACAAAGTTGGAAACTTTGATTTATATGGGGTTTGGTAAAGAGTGAGATCATATTTTTATTAGGGATTAATTGAAATTAAATGAAAAAAAAAAAAAAATGTTAAAATTAATTTTTCGCAATTGGGTATTCTGATTAAAAATTTGTGAATTTTTCTGAATTTCACACAATGTTTGAAAGTTTGATTTATATGGGTTTGGTGAAGAGTGAGACCATATTTTTATTAGAAAGTAATTAAAATTAACTTAAAAAAATAAAATGCGAAAATTTATTATCACAATTGGTGCGTGGGTTATTTTGCGACGGCTGTAAGTAGTGAATTTAGAACCACGACTAGTTCATGTTGCTTCTGTATTTTCCATATAAAGGTGTGCAGCAACATAGTAAGTGCCCATTGTTAGTGCTGCACACCTTCTTTTTTGATATTTCAAAAGTACAGGGTCTATCAAGTTCGCTCTTCTTTTTCTTTTGTCTTTTTTACTGATATTCACAAAAATTTATCCGATTTCGATTCAAAACAGCATAAAATATTAAAATATATATTAATAATATATAAATATAAAGGGTGGCTAAATTTCAGAGGCCGATGTTGAGTGTGAACCACACCTAAACGTCAATGACACCGTTGGACTTCTTTCTTCGGGGTTCTTTGAAAGGAAAGGTATACGTCGGTAAGCCAGCAACAATTCAAGAGCGAAAGGATGAGATAATTCGGCACATTAACGGCACAGAACCTCAATTATGCCTCAGCGTCATCGAAAATTTAGACCATCGGATAGAGGCTTGCCGCCAAAGCCGCGGCGACCATTTGACCGGTATTTTGTCTTATACGTAATTGAGCTATACCCATATTATCATAATAAGGAGAAATGACAATAATTTCCTAAACAAATTGTATTTTATTAAAAATCAACACCGGCCCTTGAAACTTAACCACCCATAAACATAATTTTACATTACATAAAATAATAATTACAATTAAATCGAAAAATGTTGGTTTAGCGAAAATTTCTACCAATAATTTAATCTGGGAATTTCGCAAAAGTGTGAATATTTTTTTTATAAATCCTAATATATATAAAATAAACTCTATCTTGAAAGACCCTGCACTTTTTTTGGCACAGTCACATGTTGCATACGGATATCATTGCCCGTAATTGACACTTATTTTTTAATTTCAAATTGAAATTTTTTTACACCACCTCAGCTTTTTCCTGCAGGGCACTACTGCTAAACGCTTTCATTATCCTGCTCTACATGCGGCCACGCACTCTCGTCTCTGACTTATGGAAATTTCCTTCAAGTTTTGGGTTAATACCGCGTACGTGTGCAGCATTTTAATATCTAGCAGAGTCGAAAGCACAGCTCGTATGGATGCTCTTGTCCGTTTTGCATTGACTGACCGCCGCCTTGATGAATAAATTGAAAACGAATGACATTGACTGAATGACTTATTCTTTACCATCGCAGTCAGTCAGTTCGCTGCTGCGAAATTGTTATGCATAGCTTTTAATTGGGTAAGTAGTTATTGGGAGCATAAAAAAAAAAAAAAAAAATAAAAAAATAAAAAATTTATCACCTTCAGCGTCATCTAGTGCATCAACCCTGAGCTTATGTCTGCTTAAGTCATAAGCTACAATTGAAATTTCAAATTTGAAAAAGGCGAGCCAAGAAGTACCGAGAGATTGGTAACTCTTAACACTTTCAGGATAAAGAGTATATTGTATTCAAAGCTCTGGAAAGTAAGGAGAAAAGGAGAGAAGTAGCAGAAAGAAAGAGAGAGGAGTGAATCGAGACAGAGATACCTAGTCCTGTGAACATTTTCCAAATTCTTTGGCAAATATGAAAATATTCCCCCGCTTGAGAGAACGAATATTACTCATTCTCATGACATCGGAACCCAAAATTTGTAGCTTTGCGCTAGGAAGATTACTTTAGATTACTTTTTTTACCCCTTGCACAAAGGAGACTAAAGTAGTATACCAATTGGATACTGCAGAATTGAAGAACATTCCCGAATTTAATATTTTTCGTACCTCTATCCTCTATTCCTAACTAAGGATAGCTTCAAAGTGTTTTTTAATTGCCTTTGTGGGTGATTTCTTAATGGTTAAAGAATGGGCGTCGCATTGTTTGCATGTCTCAACTACAACTGAACATTTCAATTTATGCATTCAGAAGTCTCGCCGTTATTAGGCAGAACATTGGCTTGAAGTCACGATTTTGGAGTTTTCCGCGATTTCTCTAAACCACTTAAATTAACTAAAAACTTGCAGATTACCAAGTATTGAATCAGAAAAGCCAGGACGTTTTATACATAGAATTCTCCGAGAAAAAAGTACTTGAAGCTTTCACCTGCAAAAAAACGGTCTCGAGACTATCACCCGTAGGAAAGTGAAAGTAAGCCAACTCTGGGTGTACGCTACCAAATTAAAATTAGACTAAACTAATGCATGTAAACTGATAGAACTTCATGCGCTCTCAGAAAAGTATAGGCAATTACTACCATAGAGACAGTCCACCTTCTTTTTCTTTGCACCGGTGGGTTTTATATGATTTTGGGAGCTGATAACCTGGACTGATCCGATGGACTAACAGCGAAACAGTCTCGCTATGCACTGCGATAAGAAGACGTCAATTACCTCGGGAACCGCGTCAGTGACTTTAAGGTGTACACTAGACTGGCCGCAGCTTGTATGGAGAAAAATAAAAATTGAAAATCCAAAAGTTTTCGGGTCGTAAAACATGAGGTTTAGGGTTTGCAGCCCCGGGATCCCGGGATACCGAAATCCCGGGATCCCGGTGTTTTTTCAAATCCCGAAATCCCGGGATTGAAATAACTAATCCCGGGATATAATTTTTGTCTGAATTATATTTTGAAATTTTTTTCTCATCAAAATTTTCTAAGAATTTAATTCTCAGAAAAAATTATTTTTTTTTTTTTATGAAATATGTACGTAGAATTTTTTGTTTTGGAAACGGAATGACACCGCGCCGTTCCGCGCCGCCATTCCGTAAATTTCTGGTCCACTATTATTGGTCCACTGATAAATAAGGTACGAAAAATCATATCAATGTTCAGAAGGTCACCAACAAAGAATGATTTATTACAACAATATATCCGAGCAGAATTTGGCAAGGACATTGTCTTATTACAAGACTGCAAGACGAGTTGGAAAGATTGCACACAAAAAGCATTAATAGACATAAAAAATACAGATAAATCACTAGATTTATCTCATGATGATATTCAAATGTTATTTGATATAATTACTGCTCTTGTACCAATAAAAACAACTGTTGAAGCACTCTGTCGTCGAGATAGCAATCTGTTTACAGCAGACATAGCCATTAATTTTATGCTAAAGAAGCTTAAAGATGCAAACAGTGCTATAAGTAAAAAATTATATGCAGCTCTCATTCTTCGTATGGAAGAACGCCGCACAGATCTAAGTGGTTTACTGCAATACTTACACAATGGTATAAGCAACGTCTCAGGAATAGATTTTATCACAGTTCCTTCTTCAATTAAATGCCGTAAATTAATAGTGGACTTGCTTGAAAGACTAGACGCTTCAAATCCCACTGCATTACTAACAGCTCATGCAACTGGATCTTCTATTTCAAATGAGGTAAACCTTGAAATTGATTCAGAATTTGATTCAATAACTGAATCAATTTGTACACAAAAACCATTAAGTGTAGCAGAAGAACTAGATAAAGTTATTAAAGAGGGATATGCACCAATGCAGCCTATTAGATTTGAGACACTGTCATCAAAAATTCAAAAAGAAATGTCTCTTTTTGAAAATGGAGGGAGACGTGGTGACTACCTGGAAAGAACATACTCCTATTTAATGACGATAAAACCTACTAGTGTAGAGTCTGAACGAGCATTTTCTTCGGCAGGACAATTTGCAACAAAAATAAGAAGCCGTTTGAACGATGAAACGCTGGACGAGTTGTGTTTTCTAAAAGCTTATTTACAACAACACAAGAAATGTTAATTTCATTATGTATTATACTATTTTTTATTTGTTTTTTATGATGAATTAAGTTTTGTTTTGTTTTGTTTCAATAAATAATAATATTAAACCAATTTTTTAATTATGTTTTCAGTTTTTTTGTACTTTCAACTATGATAATGTGTAAGTATTTTTCATAAATAGTCCAATCCTAATCCCGGTACCAATCCCGGGATCCCGGGATTTGGATAATGTAATCCCGAAATCCCGGGATTGAAAATATAACACGGGATTGCAAACCCTAATGAGGTTAGATGCAATAAAGAACGGTATATTTTTTTAGCCCGATCCGATGATCTCTAACCGTGCCCATTTGATCCCAAAGTATGGAAAATTTGAAAAAATCACAATTTATACTAATTTTTTTTCGTTTCCAATTTTTTTGTTCGAATCTTATATTTATTGATGTGATGCGATTTTAATTAATGATCTTGTTTACTTTATTGCGGTGTGGCCCAATTTATATCGCGAAAGCCACCTGACAAAAGGCGCTTTCAGCACACATAACTGATAAGTGATATGTGGAAAATATAATATGTCACCGTCAGTTGAGTAATAGAAATTGTGTTTTATGAACGGTGTGTTGAGCCAGCTGCTAAATGAAATAATTATTTTTAAATTTTTGCAAAGGTACTTTTTAAATAATTTTTCACACTTCACTAAAATAATAAAAATAAAAATTTGTTTCATAATCAACACTTTGGTGATCACTAAACAATTCATCAACAGTTGTGTTCGCTGAATACGCTAAAAGTTTTGAATTTTTACTCGACATTTGAATTAGTAGGCTTTGACATTGCATTCTTATTCAGTGTGAACTTTTTTCTCGATATTTGAATTGGTAGCATTTAGTTCATAGTAAGTTTATTAAAGTTAAGCTTTACTGGATCTTTTTTTTAATATTTGATCCCATTTGTAGCTAATTATGCTCTTGAAGTCTCTGATACCGAGGATGCTGAAAAGGATATTTCAGCTGGCGAAGAAAATGCAGCAAAAGATATGAATGAAGGCGAAGATACAGACGGAAGTAACATTAATTTACTACCGAAAAAGGCAAATCGAGGAAAAATTAATTTTATTGATGATAGAATGCATGCATGCATGGACAAATGTAACCTCTCAACAAGAGATGCCATGCATTTGGTGAGTGCAACGATTGCTGCCTTCATAAATACCATGCAAAAAGTTAATGGAACGCCGTCAATAAAAATGGAAGATTTAATTCTTAATCGAACAACATTACATTCGATGAGGAGAGATTATCGTCGCAGACAAGCTCAAGAGATTATTAATGGATTCAATATAATGGTTTTACTGAATATGTTTATAAGATTTTGGATTCGTGACCTTTCTTTTACTTGTTTGTAGATTCCCGGCGTTTTTGTCCTTCACTGGGATGGCAAGCTGCTTGCAGAAATCCGAGGCACAGAAAAGAAAGATAGATTGTCTCTCGTTGTCACAGGAGAAAATATGGAAAAACTGCTGGGGATACCAAAAATTGAAAGTTCAACGGGAGATGCAATAGCTGCAGAAATACATAATTTTTTGTGCAAGCTCGATGATTTAGTGGAAATTGTATCATTTGACAGCTGCTAATATGGGAGTTAATAATGGAGCAGCGTTCTTGCTTGAAAAAAGGTTGGGCCGAAATCTAATTTTCTTTCCCTGTCGTCACCATGTTAGTGAGTTGCTAGTCAAAACAGTGTTCGAACTAAATTTTGGCAAATCATCAGCACCGGAAGTTCCCTTATTCAATCGTTTCTCTAACAGCTGGAAAAACATTAATTCTAAGTCATTCAAAAGTGGAATATCGGAAAATGAAGTTCGGAAAGTCTTTACAATAGCTGAAGTGGAAATATTTAAGAATTTTTGTCTAACTGCATTAAATAGCCACCACACTCGTGCCGATTATAAAGAATTACTACAACTATCGTTGCTCTTTGTTGGGGAAGACGTACCAAATTTTAAACAAGTACGGTCACCTGGTGCAACATCACACGCAAGGTTTATGTCGAAGTGCCTATATTGCTACAAAATGTTTCTGTTTCGCGAGCAATTCGTGTTAACGACTTCAGAGATAAAGAGTCTAAGAAGCGTTTGTATTTGTTTAACCTGCATCTACGTTCCATATTGGTTTCGTTGTGTGGATCCAATAGCTGTTCCACAAAATGACCTTAAGCTCATCCAAGATGTGATTGTATATTTCGATAAGAATGTATCCAATGCCTTGTTACATAAAATTAAATTTAATTTATGGTATTTGTCGGAAGAGGCGGTTGGCCTTTCATTTTTTGATGATCAAATTCCTTCACATATTAAGCGAAAACTGGTGGAAGCATTTACGAGCGATTACCAGAAGGAAGATGCTGTTCCAAAGAGAGTTGTTGCAACAATATCAGAAATAACGCTTTACGGCAGCAAGAATATAAATGATTTTATTTCATCAAGAACTAAAACATTCTTTACCCGCTTAGGAATTGTAACAAGTTTTTTGGAATGAGATCCTTCAACATGGCAAGAAAGTGAAGACTATATAGCGGGAAAACGAATTTGTCAGCATTTGTCTGTAGTTAATGACGCTGCAGAGAGAGCATTGAAATTGATCACAGACTACAACAGATCGCTTACTTATAATGAAGAAGATAAAAAATACTTACTGCAAGTTCTTGAGCACTACAGGCAATTGTATCCGTCTTACACCAAAACATCTCTCATTAAATAGACAATCTAATTCTTTAATTAAAATTTTATTAAATTAAAATAAATTATATAAATAAAGTTAAATTATATATATATTAAGTATATACATATTAAATTAAATTAAATTATATAAATTGGAAACAAAAAAATTTTTTGTAAAAATTGTAATTTTATGAAATTGTCCATACTTTGAGATCAAATGGGCACGGTTAGGCATCATCGGATTGGGTTAAAAAATTACACCGTTTTTTATTACTCCTAACCTCATGTTTTAAGACCCGAAAATTTATGGATTTCCACAAAAAAAAAGTTACGGCCAGTCTAGTGTACACGGCTCAACCTATCTATTCAATCTAAGCTTTATTTTCAGTTATTCGCATCGGTAGATGGAAAGAAAAACAATTTTTGAGGGGCTTTCGTACGTTGAAGAAAGCCGAAAGTCTAAGCTTCTACAGAGAAAGTCAACTCTCGCAGGTTGTGGATCTCCGTTTAAGGCCCTCTATAGGAAACTTGTTAGAGTCAAATTTTGCTCACCAGGCTAAGTCCTTGAGAGCAATTTTCGCCCGTCTACAGTAACTTAATTAGATAATTCAAAAGCTCTTCGGTTTGCTGTCTATAAGCTGATCAACGTGGAGTTAATGAAATTGGGAATAGGAAACGAAGTCTTATTCTACGAAAACTAATCGATATCGATCAGCCATTAAATAGATGAAAATGGGCTACGACCAAAAAACCACTAGATTTCATAAGCTCTCAATAGTTCTATATACATATGTTATTAACTCATTGTACGAGGGGTGCCTCTTATATATCGGGCTTAGAGATCAAAAACACATTTTAGTCATTGAAAATCACTTTCTTGTTTGTCAAAATATTCTCCCTGAAGATCTATACACTTTTGCATGCGTTTGAACCAATTGTCGAAGCACTTTTGCCACTCTGAATGAGGTACCTCCAAAACATGCATTGTGAATGCCGCAACCGCTTCTTCAGGTGTCGAAAAACGTTGACCTCTCAGTTTGTTTTTTACGTACGAGAATAAAAAGAAGTTATTCGGTGACAAGTCAGGACTATACGGCAGATGACCCATTAATTCGATGTTTTGGGTGCTCAAAAATGCAGTTGTTTGAGCCGATGTGTGAGAGCTCGCATTGTCCTGCTGAAGAGTGATCCGTCTTTGGCGATTGGTTTTCCTAATTTCTTGGAAGACAACTGGCAAACAAATGGTTGTGCACCACTCAGAATTTACTGTTCTGCGTTGTTCTAGTGGTACGGTTGCGACATGTCCAGTTTTTCCGAAAAAACAGGCGACCATTTGCTTGGAAGTGCTTCGTGCGCGAACAACTTTTTTTGGATTTGGCTCATCTTGAAACACCCATACAGTCGACTGCTGTTTACTTTCGGGCTCATATGCGTAAATCCATGATTCGTCACCTGTCACGATGTCATAGACGTGTTTCGAAGCCCTGCGATCGTATTTTTTGAGCATTTCCTTCGACCAATCGACACGAGCCTTTTTTTGAGCGATTGACAAATTGTGTGGGATCCAACGCGAACAAATTTTTTTGACAGTCAAATGTTTATGCAATATTGAATGTATGCTGGTCTCACTAATGCCTAAGATTTTCTCAATCTCACGATAGGTCACATGACGATCTTGCAATATCAGTTCGCGCACAGCATCAATGGTATTCGGAACAACAACTGATTTTGGACGACCTTCACGAAATTCGTCTTGGAGTGAACTACGATCACGATTGAATTCACCATACCATCGATAAACACTGGTCCTTGATGGAGCTTCATCGCGAAAAAATGAATTAAGTTCATCCATGCAATGTTGCAGAGTTAATGCAAGTCGAAAGTTGTAAAAAATAATCGCACGAAAATGTTCACGATTTAATTCCATTTTTGGACCGAGATGAATCTTTTAAGTTACTGTAAACAACACAAATAGCGCTGATATTTCAAAACGTTCTGAGTACGTAAAAGCCAAAAAATGTCAAACTTTGCGATACAGCTGTCAGTTGCCAGATTGCAACAGCAGGGATGCCAAATCCCGAAATATAAAAGGCACCCCTCGTATAGGAAATGTGCAAATTTGGATTGTGGCCTTTATGTGGATTTCGAGTACAAAGCAAGTTTCAAAGCTTTTGGCCAAATGTATTATGAAAAGCTCTAATAAAACCCCGACTAAATATTTCGTGCATCGTATTGATTTGTACTAGGTACTGAGCTCTTGCTAATCATGCCTGAGGATCGTAAATCACGTGAAAATATAGAAAGTGATACAAGATAAATCCACGAGTTGAAATTCCTACTGGATTTGTCTCACTAAGGCCTCCGATTTCATGAATCGAACGTAGTTCTAAGGTAAAAGTTTGTTCTCTGCGTTTCAATCTTAGGTCAAATACAGGTAAGCTTCCAATCTCCATGGGATGCAGGAGGCAGTCTTAGTTGTCAAACGACCCATTGTGATACCACATGAGCGGGATCGAATACAGTCCCTTTAGTTCTCCACGCATTGTAACTAATCAGCCCATTTAACGAAAAGTAGGAGGGTCTGCATATCCATAGACTTCAAGTCGTCTAGGTAACAAAGAAGTACATACCTGCTAAGAAGGAAGCGTCGCACTTTTGCGAGAGATATAAGTAGGGTTCAGCGCTCTCCACACTCCTCAGCAGCTGAGGTAAAACACAATTGAGGTGGGTTAATTCGTTTCAAGTATGTATCAATTAAGCAGTACCAGTGATGGTAATCTTAACAGCACATATGGACGTGGGAGAATAGCGATTTAAATCTTCTTTCATTGACTACAAATATATAAAGTTACCGATCTTACATTGGCGTCCAGTGGCTTGGGAAACAATTATTCAGTTACTTTTATTTTCATAGACTTGACTGACATTTTTCGCATGCTTCTATCTTATTCTTTCTTTCAAAATCAAGTTTTTTTATTTATTTCGTCTTCCTTATATTTATATATATTTTTTGTTTAAACACCAGCAATAATAACTTAAAATAAAACCCGTTCTTTTACTGTTTTTCCGCCTCTTCATCAGCTTCTGCGCACTAATTCGCTTCATTAGCCTTCATTATCCTGCTTAATTTTTCGTGACCTTCTTTATTCTTCACCAATTCAAACTTGAACTACTAACTTCCAATTGACCTGCTTACCGTTATACGACTATTCGTGCGGTTACCTCTTTAAACTGTGCACCAGAAGTTTCGCTGTAACAACTACGAACTCATCAATATTGCTAATAAAAAACTTTTAAGAAATAAAAATGAAGTGGATTTAGTTGTTGCTTTTTCCACAAGTTTCGCCTTGCATTTAGTTTAATTGCAGCTGTAAACAAAGCTTGAAAGTAGCAATGAATCAACAAGCAATGAGAAGTATTAAGAAAGTGATACCAATTGGAAAATACGAGGGAGTAAAATATAAAATTACATTGGGTTGTTAGATAAGTGCTAAAGATGGAGTATAAGAAGTTAGTGAGGGAGCTTAGAGTGGAGTATTACACTGAAATGAACTTTAAAATTGAATATTAAAGTTCAACAATTATTTCTTGAACTGTATAAAATGTTGGCAGTGGTGGGATAAGAAAGTATTTGATGGGCGCCATTTCATTTTGTGCAGAACTAATTTTGAAGACTTCCCTAAAATAGAATGTAGTAAAGCTTAAAAATATTCATTGAATAGTATACCTAGGCCGGGTTGAATGTAGTCCCTCATTATAACATTTGCAAGAAACCTTAAGCCTGATCATCTAAAATGCATTCGAAGAAATCGAGCAAGTAAAGAATATCGAAGAGAGATTAAATTTTTAGGAGGTATATTAGATCACAAATTACTCTGGAAACCATTTGCAGCAGGAACAAGTTTGGCAAGGTTACGGTGATTACTACTCTCGAAGATGATGTAGAGCGGCCCACTTAGGCCTGAATACCCTTTGTGATACCACTTATCTGGGCTCGAATCTTCTTTTTATAATTCTAAATTTGGTGAAACCGACTCAGCTCTTCAGTAAACGAAGAAATATTGTGGATGGTTGTGGATTCAAAGTCTGTCAAACATCCAAGAAAGTAAGAGACAAGAATGGGACAGTAACAGAAAAGGTGTTCAATACTCTTCACTTCCTCTTCGTTCTCTCAGCTTCCCCAGAATCCATTAGTGGGAAACTCCATACGTTTTCCATCTGTTCACTTTAGGATACCAACTACTTCAGTAATGGAAGGTTAGTCTAGACTCATTAGAGGTCTGAACGAATTTTCTAATTTGGAAATAGCGAGCCAAGAAGCACCGAGAGATTGGTGATTGCTAAAAACACCCAGATCCCATCGTATTCAAATCACTGGAAAAGTAAAATGTTAGAGAGTCAAGGAGAAAAGGAGAGAAGTAACAGAAAGAATGAGATAGAATAGAAGGGGGGCAGACACAGAGATCGTCCTGTAAAAATTTTCCAGATTCTTTGGCAAATCTGAAAATTTACCCCAAGTTTGAGAGAACAAATATTATTCATTCTCATGACATTGGAACCGAAAATCGTAGCCGTGCTCTAGCGAAGGCAGGACACTCACAGAGAAAGTGCTTAGTGCTATCCGCCTCCTCAAATTCGGTCCTCAATGATTCCAATGGTGGTCATATGCTGACCGCATGGGTTGTGTGCTGTAATAATACCGGCCATTAAGCGAACGTCCTTTCTTCCAAATTTTTGAAAAAAGTTCGACCGTTTTCTGTTCGGGCTTATTACCAAACACTATGCAGTTCTGCAGCGTTCTAGACTGAATCATAGCTCTTTGTGTAAATTCCATTAGAGACCTAGTTCTGTTTTCATTTATTCTAGGCCAGATTTGTCTAGTTATCCCTTGCGTAGGCTGCGTGACCCATCTATGGTTGGTCTGTGCGGTGAAGACTGACCCAATTTACAGTTTGCTGGAGAATAAAAGGATGGTGAAGACTGACCCAATTTAGAGCTTGCTTGAGAATAAAAGGATGCTAGCATACTTGGCAGAGTTCACTGATTTAAGTTCAGTTCCCTTGCTACCCAGCTCATCCGCAATACAGTTTCCAGGAAAGCCTCCATGTTCAGCAAACCTGCCAACGTTCGTTGCGTAGGACTGAAACAGATCTAGACTCAGAATAGCTCTAGACTCAATTACTACTTTGGAAGGATTGTTGCTCTGCAGGGATTTAGTGATAGGTTGCAACTTGATAGAGATCGGCTGTGCTATCTCGGGTGTGTCCCTGACCCGCAAGGCACCTTCTTTTACGGCTATTAACTCAGCTTGACAGGGTTTAGAGTTAACCGAAGGTTAACAATGAATGGGCAACCGACCCTATTATTAAGTTAGAGCCCTCAGTGTAAATACGATGGACCCTGGGTCAAGGTCTTTAAGGTTATACTATTGAAATCTTTATGTGATTTTTGTGGGAAAATTATTATCAAAGCTGAATTGTGGAGCAGTATTCTAGAGCTCCAAAAAGTGATGAGAATTTTTTAAAGCCCAAACTGAAATCCTTTGAAGGTAGGCATGCAAACAGTATAATTGCCTTGCAATGGACCTGAATATCCCATAGATGTCTATGTGGAGAAGGTCCTATAGAGTCGCAAGCGCCTTGGTAGGAATAGAAGCCAGCTTTCTTGTGATAAGCACGCATACTGCTCTTGTCCGCTTTCCCATTTGCTCTTGGATACCATCTTTTTAAACGTTGATCATCAACCACAGCCTACATAGAAGAGGGCTTTAAGGACCAATTCTTACCTATAACCGTTTCACTTGCATATACGGCAGTAATAGCTTTCCTAGGTCTTTCTTCACTGTTTCGGCTTCAGTTGAGTTTAGGGTCTAGAGTCAGTCCAAGGTTATTCATCACGGTAGCAAGTGTAAGTTGCATCCCATTTAATGAGAGTACCTTAAAAGCGGTTGTTTTATATGATATTTGTTTGTGAATAGCTCCATTTCAGTATTTGTAGGCTCTGTGCTAGGTTGGTGCCGCGTTTCAGTTAAGGCAATGCATGGAAACTCGATTTGCTCCTTCATCGAGCATTTTCACAAGATTTAGCCTAATGAATGCTACGGAGGTGACTTTGTCTGTGTTGTAAACGGATCTTTTGAAGAGCTTGACACGTCGTATTTTAAAAATAGTATTTTTGAATTGGAGCACCGTTCAGACAAGTCTAGTAGCCTTGATATGTCAAGTAGCCTTGTAATCTCCACATTGAAAACCAAAGTGAAAAAAAGTTGCTAAGTAGAGGTTTTTTTTATCAGACCGGAATCTTCTGAACCCGCCTTCGTAATATTATTCTTTCTCAATGCAATTTATTCAATGGCGCTATAAATTGTCTACTCCTTTTGTATTTGTTTAAAATATAATATTATTTTATAAATTGTTTGAGAAGTGCAGACATCCACTAGGCGAATGAAATTTCTCATAAGCGAATAGAACTACTTTATTTGGAGAATTTCACGCATTACTTATTAATAATTTATTTTCCATATTCACCGCAAAGAAAAAAAACTTGGCACCCGTTACTTAAATTTTTACTTATATACATTAAAAAAAATAAAGTCAACAGTTCAATAACAAAACTTTTAAGTATGTAGTTGAACAGTTATTACATTCTCTGCTAATCCACTGTGGTCAATAGCATCGGAAGAAGTTTCCAATTTGCTGCGAAGTTTTACTGGAAACTCGTCCGGCACAATGCAACATTCGCTGCAATATCAATGTTTGTGATTTTCTTGATTATTTTGGAACTTTTTCTCGAATAACATTCGAAGTGCGCAATTAACACTTGGAAAGTAGATTTGTAAAGATAACTGTGCAGTTATTTTTATTGTGACTGAGTCGAGTAATAATTTTTGTTAATTACACAGCCAGTGGCTACTTTGAAAACATTCACGCTGGCAAGTGAAGTGATCTTAGAAATATGCATCTTTATATTTTTGCACAAAAAGCTTTTGTGGCATGCCACATGCTGAGAGTACATACATATATGGACATACGTTTTTATGTATGTAGACATACTTATCGATTTCCTTTAATTTGCTATTGTGTGCGCAATGGAGTTCGAACAAACCCTTAAGAATTTTTGGTGATTCATGTTGGACAATGGAAAGTTGAATAACCGACAGCTCAAATATTTCAAGTAGGCTTTGAGGTTTTTCAAGTGCACTTCAATGTTGTTGTTGTAGTTTGCATATAAAACTTCATCAATTCGATTTGAATGTATTGAAGCTATTCACAAAATATTGTGTAGCTACTTTACTGAGCACAGCATGCGTAGCTAAAAATCAGCATATTAATAAACTCATACGTATGAATACTCGTACTCGCATTAGGATGGCTCTACAGAGTCCACGTTGTTTTCTAAAAAAATTCAAAATTTGTTGCTGCTGCGGTCCTTAATATGCATATAATTTTGCAACTCTTTGGGGAATTTTATTGTATATGAATATTAGGGTGGGTCTACTTATAAAGGGTGTTTTTTAAGAGCTATAGAAAAGTTTTTCAAAAACACACACGTAAAATTCAGAAAAATGCATGCATTTTTTATTTAAGTCAATAGTACAGTCCATATAATTTAATGTTTGAAGATTATTTCATGCAAATGTTGACCGCGACTGCGCTTCAAATGGTCCAACCGCTTAGTCCAATTTTGGCATACTCTTTCCAATGTTTCGGCCGGTATCTCACATCTAAATGCTTTACTGTTGTTTTCCAATGCGTCAATTCAAGCAGGCTTTTCTGAATAGACATGAGCTTTAACATAGCCCCACAAAAAATAATCAAAAAGCGTTATATCGCACGATCTGGGTGGCCAATTGACAGGTCCCGAACGTGAAATAAAATGTTCAACTAACTCGCCTCGCAACAAGTCCATTGTTACGCGTGCTGTGTGGCATGTGGCACCGTCTTGCTGAAACCACATGTCATGCAAGCCAAGCTCTTGCATTTTGGGCAAAAAAAGTTGGATATCATTTCACGATAGCGCTCACCATTCACAGTTACGTTACGATTCGCTGCATCTTTGAAGAAGTACGGTGCAATGATACCTCCAACCCATAAGCCGCACCAAACTGTGACCTTTTCTGGATACATTGGTAGCTCTTGCAAGTCTTCTGGCTGATCTTCACTCCAAAATCGACAATTCTGCTTACTTACGTACCCATTGATCCAAAAATGAGCTTCGTTGCTGAACATAATTTTTCGATAAAAAAGTGGATCTTCGGCCAACTTTCCAAGAGCCCATTCACCAAAAAATTTGCGTTGCGGTAGCTCGTTCAGCTTCAATTGTTGCACCAGCTGTATTTGAAAGGCTTCGCACCTAAATCCTTTCGCGAAATTTTCCACGTTGTTGAGTAACAGAGGCCCAATTGCTGCGAACGGCGACGAATCGATAATTGATGGTCATCATTAACACTGACCAATACAGCTGCGATGTAAGCATGTTGGTGGTTTGATGTCCAATAATTAAATTTGGTTCTAAATTTAGTCACAAAAAGGGTAAATAACCGAATAGCCGCTTCAGTGGGCCGATTAAACTGACCATAAAATGGAAGAAGCGCGCGATAAACTTTCTTAACAGGACACGCATTTTTATAATAAAATGATTTGCAAGCTTTGTTCGTTTGTAAGACGATTCATGGTTAAATTATAGACCAAACTCAAGATGTTCGTTTGTAAGACGATTCATGGTTAAATTATAGACCAAACTGAAGATGTTTGACAGTGAAACAAAACACGAAACGTGCATCAGCTGTTTAAACCAACTTATAATAGTGAAAAAATCACCCGTTAGGTTGTTTTCAAAAAATAAAAAACAGCATTATAAAAATTTTATAGTTTACTATTTTGCTGTAATAATATTAGGGGGATCTACCTGCATTTTTTATTAAAAAAAGTAAAACTAACACGAAATTTTACAATTCATAATTTTTTTTGGCAATTTTATTTCATAGGTATATTAGGGTGGGCCTACTTGGGCGTTAATTTCCAAACAACCCCAAAAAAAAAATGTAATATTGTATATACAAATTTTATAATTT
>JAYXIM010004334.1:0-26457 GCA_037575425.1 Anastrepha fraterculus | reverse complement strand
TTGGTCCTCAGTTAACTTGTGCGGAATGAGACGTGCACAGACCTTTCGTAAGCCCAAATGATCAGTGAAAATGCGATGAATCGATGTTTTGGAGATATTCAACTCCGATTCCATGAATTTCAACGATGATTTCGGTTCATTTTTGATGAATTTATGAACAATTTTGACGGAGTTTTCGGTGATTACTGCTTTTTGGGCGGCCGGTATGTTCATTGTCATTTAAGTCCTCACAATCATCTCTGAAACGTGTAAACCACTCATGAACTCGAGAGCGCGAGATAAACAAACACGCCATGAACATTTTTCATTAATTCAAATGTTTCAGTGTGGTAAACGTTTTATCGATTTTAAAGCAAAATTTTTGTTCGAAACTCATTTTTGTACCGATGACACAAACATACTAACACTTTAGACGCAATAGCTTCGCTTCCACTGAACCGAATGCCATCAAGCTTTCACTGGAAGTCAGTTAGGGATGTACCTTCCAACGCACAATTAAAAAGATGACGAGATCAAAAACAGTTTTATGACGCCAGTCTTGTTTATTTTGGACTTCATCTTGTAGATATGAAATTGTCGACAAAGTCAAGGAAATGGTGCTGGTAAATCATTTAAATTTAAGTTTGACAGATGTAACTCGTGACCCTTGCGTGTCTCACGAATCAATCCGGAACATTTGACACCATCCATTGGGCATGAGACGCCAAGACGCGTGGCTGCTCGATTTGTTCACAGATAGTTGAATTTCTTTCAAAAATTGATCGGCAAAAGGTGGCTGAAGACATGAAGGTGGCTGAGCAAGTGAATTCGGACCCAATGTTTATACATCGCATCACAACAGGTGATGAGACGTGGGTATATAAGTTTGACATACAAATCAGTCAACAGGCGGCTGAATGGCGCTATCCACATGAGCCGAAATTCAACAAACCACGTCAAAGTCGGTCATGCTACTCGTTTTCTTTGATTATCATGGTGTTGCGCACTCGGAATTCACTCCAAATGGTTCTATGGTAAATTATTAGGAAGTCATGCGAAGTTTGAGACCGAGTTTGGGTAGGAAACAGCCAAATTTGTGGAAAGAAAACGCATGGATCTTGCGCCATGATAATGCACCGTCTCACAAGGCTCATATTGTGAACACTTTTTGACCAAAACCTCGTCAAATATCATCGAACAACCACCGTATTTGTAACTGTGTAACCTGTCACTTTTTCCTTTTCCCAAAACTTGAATTGCCACTCCGCGGACGCCGCTTTGAGTCGATAGAGACCGTTAAGGAAAATTGCTGAAGGAGCTTAAGAATGTCTCTTCAAACGCGTTTAAAAGGTGCTTTGATGACCGGACATGTGTATTGTGCTTCGAATGGAGCCTATTTTGAAGACGACATTGAACAACTGCCGATGTGTTTTTGACAGAATGTATAGAGAAATAAGCACCGGACGCGAACCACCCATCGACATGGGGTGCCAAATAGAACGACATGGAAATAGGGTTAATAAAAAGTTTAGTTTTTTAAAAACAGTCAAGGTTATCAACGAAAAACGGTGTAACTTCTATATCCGACCGATTTATAAAAGTTTAAATTTAAGTTCTAATTCATTTAGTGATAAACTCTGTACTTTTTATGGAATTTTACGATTTTTATATTTTTATTTTATATTCATTTTATTTTTATAAAAAATTACCATTAAAAACAGCAAAAAAATTGCGGTTTAAGTTTGAGTGCCACTTACTGTGCAAACAAATACCTAATAAAATTAAATGGGAGGAGCTACTTTTAATTGTTGTATTATGTTTTTAAATACTTGAAAGATCGTGGCCATTTTTAACACGCTTGTATTAGCTCGGGTTGTATGTATGAATGAATGTAACGGAATCTTTGAACTTAATTTTTACTGGCTTCTAAAAATCTGATCGACTTGGAATTTTGCACACCTATCAAGGATCGATGTCAATGCAATAATTTGATAAAAGCTTTCCATTATCCTTATTAGGATTGCCAGGATTTGTATTTTCTTTTTTAGATCTTCTGTAGAAGAGTAAGAAAGACAGCGCTAACGATACTACTTTTCTACATTTTAGTTCGATTAGCAATAAAAGCGTGTTTTTTAGTTTTTTTAAACTATTTTTTATTTGTAGTGGAATCTTTAATTGACTAAATTTTTGTTCATTCGCATAAGTACAATAGGAAAAAGATCCATAAATCGAAACTATTTTTTGGCACCCGTTAATCAACTGGCTCGTTGGTCTAGGGGTATGATTTCCGCTTAGGGTGCGGGAGGTCCCGGGTTCAAATCCCGGACGAGCCCAATGATTACTTTTTTAAGCCCATTTTTATCTTTAACTTAATAATGTACCTTTTCTTAGTTATTATAAGCCAGAAAAAGCTCTGGAAAGTTGTCGACGAATTTGTGTCACTTTAAATGTCGCCCTGAAAAATACTTAAAATTAGACAAAATGTAAAATGGCTTTGCTCATCGATGGTCGGTCGTCTCTTAGTTATATACAAAATTTGTGAATTTTTTCTTCATTTAATCGTACATGTTTCGTCGAGATATCTCTATTTTTAAATGAGGCCTCGCTTGCCTATCGTAGCCAGTGTTGCCATTTTAGCTTTTTCTCATTTTTATTATTACCCCGTTTATATCAACTATCTTTCTTGTTTGTCCGAGATTTCAGTAGAAACTGTGCGGTCGATTTAAAGCAACTTACCAACGAGCTATAGACTGACAATTTTTAATATATAGGGCTTTCCAATAACAGGGGTTATTTTGAATAGCCCGCTATTTCGGTAGATGTCTCTTTTGAAGTTGTCATTTTTCAATATTTGGCAAGTAGAAACTACGTCACTGATAAAATTGGAACGATACACGCATTGAAATGATTAAAATTTACTATAAAAAAGGTGAAATTTGGCAGACACGGTTCGTAAAACTAGAACGATTTTGGGTCATTGTGAAGCACCTTGTCGGACCGAAATACAGAAATTGGTGAAAAAATCGAGCTGTTGGGGCAAGTTAGTGATGCGAAGAACCTGTGCACGTCGCTCAAGAACGGCCGAAAATATTGCTGTTGCAGCCGAAAATGTTGAAGAAAACCCAAGTTTGTCCATTCCTCGTCGTTCTTTGCAATGCATGAAAATGATCCGGAATTCCATCGAAAACTTATTTTGAGTAATGAGGCCCATTTCCACCTCGGTGGCTTCGTCAACAAGCAAAATTGTCGGACCTGGGACTCAGAAAATCCAAGAGTTATTGTTGAAAAGCCTCTCTATCCTCAACATGTGCGGTTTATGGTCCGGCGGAGTCGTTGGTCCTTACTTTTTCGAAAATGCAGCTGAAGCAACTGTTACGTTGAATAGATTGCGCTATCGAGAGATGACGATTTTTTTTGGCCGGAATTGGATGGTATTGATCTGGACAACGTTTATTTTCAACTAGACGGAGCTACGTGCCACACAAGCAACGAAACCATTGATCTTTTACGGGAAAAGACCTCCAATAACACCTCTTAATAGAAAACTCTTTAGCTCTAACCCCTGCTTCAAATCAATATTTATGTAGAGGTTTGTTTGAGATCTCAACGAGTTTTATAAACTATATAAACGATTTCCTTTCCATACCTAACAATTTTGGTATCAATTAATTTATATACTACGACAAAAAAGTGTGCCCCAAAAACCTTGGTTAAATTCTAATAATATGAGTATTAGTAAGACCGCGTTCACACAGGGCAACATGTGTTGCTTCCACTCATTACTTGTGATGTTCGTGCTCTGTCAATACCTTTGTGTTCTAATTCTTCTCAATGTTGTTGTTGACTTTAGACTCAAAACTAACAACTGCAAGGTGTATGGACATAACGAGTAACACCAGAACAGAATTCGCAAAGTTGAAGCAAACAAGATTTGCTTGGATGAACGAAATCCAATGAAACTAACCTAATATCTGAAAAGAGATTTGGCAGCTTTGAAAATAATGAGCTTTGAAATACTAGTTTTATGAAGTAAATATAACCAATGCGAATTGAGTACCTTAGGTGGCGATTATGACAAGTCTGACGTCAGCTCCCTTCTCAATACAAAACAAATGAACACAAAAAAAAAAACGTAGAAGAAATTACATGTTTGTGAAAATGCAATAAATGGCTTGGTAATACCAAATTTTGTTTAGAAAATAAGGTAAATTTTCAAATTTCGCGGGCTACGTATGTACATTCTCGTCACTCGTCTCGAATATATAGCCTGTTTAGTTTGTTTGTGAGAAGCATAAATAAGACAAGAGCTTTGCTTGTTCGGCAATTTTCTGCTAGTTTCAACAATAAATTTTAAATTTATCAGTCTGTTAGGCGCATAATCTTAATCAAACCTTAGACACGAGGACAGCTCTTTGACAACAGTTAGAAAAATTGCTGTCGTTTACAAATCGTCAAAAATCTTGATACGAATTATGTGGCGTTTTATCTTTACTGTCTGTTGTTTGAAATCAATCGCCTTTGAAAGAATATAAGCTTCACGTGTCTGATTGAGCTTGCACAGGTGGTCATTATCACCGGCTTATCGGTATTGTCTGCACTCTTTGTTGTACAAAAAGCGATTACAAAACCTTTTCCAGTTATAAAAAGAAGTAAGGAGGAAACGCACGCTCCAGTAGCGAAACAAAATGTGGATTTTCCACCGATAGCAGATGACCAAAATGCTAGATGAATGCTTGAGTTACCTGGAAAAAAGTCAAAAAATGAAAGGTTTACTTCCAAAATTATCGTCGTTAGTGATGGCAGCGATGATGAAACAGTTTCACTTGCATTGAAGTATTTCAAACGATGCACTGTTGAGAAATGCCCAGCACTAGAGCTTATTGAAAACCGCGGAAAAAGCAGTGCTGCTCGTCTGAGAATTATTTTTGCTGATGCAGATCGAGCGATGACATTTTCAGATTATGAAAACTAGTCTTGAACCCTAAAATGACCTTCTGGATCTACACTCAAATGGTAAGAACTATTGTACTATATAGGGCAGGGGTGGCCAAACAGTCGATCGCGATCGACCGGTCGATCGTGGCAAGTCAAAAAAAATATAAATACAATATACATACGTGGAACAGACTGCGCAACACTGCTGCACGCATTAAAGGTGGTAAACTATCGACACTATCGATGGTTGAGCACAATCGAGTCGACCTACTATTGATAGTTCTGCACTACTGATAGTGTTCGATAGTGCCTCCGACAGTTTTGTTTACACATCACTGAAATAAATTGCGCGATTATTCATTTGTAGCGCCGCTTGGCTTGTGAAAGTAATTTTGTTGAGTGCAGTGAGAATTGTTTTACTTAAAATTAAACAAAAAAAAAGCTTCATCTTGTATCATTTTTCAATCGCCGTTCCGTCACGTTATTTATCCTCTCTTCTACGCAGTACAGCTCTCTTTTGTTTTCGGCTCGTTGACGACAGACTAGCGCGAACCGATATAATTCACGATTAGACTGCATCGCCCCTCATAGGTACCTACGCTATGGATAAGTGGTTGAAAAGAAACGCTGAAGGAATATCCAATGAAGAAAGAAATGCTCATGAAGGTTCATCAAATGAAGTAAGATGATATTTTTGATATTTTTACTATTGCAAACGAACCTCTTATAAATCCGACCTATCGATGCCGTTCAAGATAAGGAATTCAGGGAATTTAAATTTATACTTATTTTTTTCACATGATACTTCAAAACGAAATTATAACTCTGCGCTGCGACATATTTCTAAAAGCAAGATCATCCTCAGGTCTAGATTTCTGGGCAGTGGTTTCCAATGAAAAATATCCAAATTTGAAGAAATGTGTTGAACAACTGCATTCGTGTTTTAGTTCAACATATTTATGTGAGTCAACATTTTCGTACTTAAAACAAACAAAACATAAACATCGTTCTCGCTTGACAGACGCTCATACATTGGACTCTTTAAGGTTGGCAATTTCCAACTACAAACCTGATTTTGCTAACCTAGTAGAAGATTCTCAGACCCAATGCTCACACGAATGCTCAACTAAATAAGTAGTTTTTTAGAGTAATTTTTATGTTTTTCTACTTAATAAAATAAAAAGACTACTTAATTGTGTACTGAACTATGCTGTTTTATTAAGGTTTTCAAGAAGTATGTAATTGGTAGATCCCACAGGGTGTCGTCAGTGAACAGTAGATCTTGGGTCTAATCAAGTTGGCCATCCCTGATATAGGCTTTGGTATGGTGGGTTAAAACAAATCAAACTACTGCTATTTAAACAAGGTAATCTTACCGTACATCTCAATATCTTGAACAGGGTTCAACATGCAGTATACATAACCCAGACGAATGACCATACGGAACCCATACTCATTTTTATAAAGAGATATAATGTTGTCTTCCCGTCTAGGAAAGAGTGGACCACTAACCCAACATGGCTAAATGATGGCTCACAAAAATGGTCCACGAATGGTTCCAAAACGCTCCAAGGAGTAAGAGCAGAAATATTAGGGCCTAGAGCACACAAATCCCTAACGCTAAGTTCATATACCACGATTTTCCATGCGGAGCTCTTCGCCATAATGGAAACAGTGGAAATCATATCCAAAAGAGAGTTCGAGAAAGTAAAAATTAAAATAGTTTCGGACAGCCCTTCGGTTCTCAAAGCTTTGAATAGCTTCACATTCAAGTCAAAAGTCCTAGTAAAATGTAACAATGCATTTAACAAACTGGCCACTCATAATCAGTTCTCACTGATTTGGGTACCGGAACATGAGGGTCACGAAGGAAACGAGAAGGCCAAAAAAGGGCGGAAGGGCTATTTATTGGACTAACCTCCGTTTTCGGCAAACTAAAATCAGGGAACACTGGAACGGCAGAAGTGGCTTTCATCAATCCAAACAGTTTTTGAATTTCTATGCCAACAGAGCAAAATCTGTTCTAAAAAAAAAAAAAAAAAAAAATAATTGGCGCGTACACTTCTGTTAGGTGTTTGGCCGAGCTCCTCCTCCTATTTGTGGTGTGCGTGTTGATGTTGTTCCACAAATGGAGGGACCTACAGTTTCAAGCCGACTCCGAACGGCAGATATTTTTATGAGGAGCTTTTTCATGGCAGAAATACACTCGGAGGTTTGCCATTGCCTGCCGAGGGGCGACCGCTATTAGAAAAATGTTTTTATTAATTTTGCTTTCACCGAGATTCGAACCAACGACCTCTCTGTGAATTCCGAATGGTAATCACGCACCTACCCATTCGGCTACGGCGGCCTGTTCTAACCCCAGATAAAAAGGGCCTCACATTACTCTGTGGAGCACTTACAGGTCACTTTGCCTATAAAAAACACTTTAACACAATAAGGTTATCTAGTGCAGGTTCTGCTGTGATGAAGAGGAGTCTATGAAACACTTATTCAGCAACTGTGAGGCATTAGGCCACAGGAGACACAGAATCCTGGGCTGATACTCCTAGAAGAGAAAGACCTACAATTGCTCCCTCCTAAGGAGCTGATTCGATTCCTCGGTATACTAAATAATTATATATATACATATATGAATATATAATTGGCGCGTACACCCTCTTTGGGTGTTTGGCCGAGCTCCTCCTCTTATTTGTGGAGTGCGTCTTGATGTTGTTGCACAAATGGAGGGACCTACAGTTTCAAGCCGACTCCGAATGGCAAATATTTTGATGAGGAGCTTTTTTATGGCAGAAATACACTCGGAGATTTGCCATTGCCTGCCGAGTGGCGGCCGCTATTAGATTATTATTATAATTAAGTAATTAGAGGCGCACAATAGATCAATCTGGTCGCAGCGCATAAAGAGGCCTTAGGCTAACCCATGCAATCATTACCATTCGACTCAAATAGATATAATCTATTTTGCTGTCAGTTAAATGCGTTGTCGCAACAGATGGAACGGACCCATTGTGACTACTACCTATGACCCGACTACCACTTCTACCTATCTACCCACCCCCTAAGAAGAAGAAATGCCTCTAAGATAGAAGTTTATGCAGAAAAACGATCCCAAACATTCGTCAAAATTAGCAAAGGAGCTTTTCAAAGCCCAAATAGGAGGAAAATGTGGAGTCAAATTCAAAAGTCTTAGTACGCTTTTTCTCCAGATAAATATTTAAATTTAGTATATTCAAAGCATCGAAGATATGAATAAGTCATAAAACAAATAGGAGGTGCTACGAAATACTAAATTAAATCTCCGTATGTAAGCATGTTTTTTTTTTTTTGAAAACAATGATTTTTTGTGGTAAAACTTTTTGTTTCCATTATTTTCTCCAGTGAATGTTTCTTAAACTCGATGAAATTTTATTATGTTGTAGAGCATTTGGATTTGGCGTAAATGTCCGGTGTGACGGTTAGGCGCTTGAGGTTCCTTAGTGTGCCCTTTGGGAATAGCCTGAGACAGTTCTTCAGCCTAGATCCCATTTCTCTCCTCCACTACATAAACTGAATGGCTGTAGATGGTTTTTTTTTTGCTTTAAAGTTTTGTAATTTTTCGCAGGTAGTTCTACTTTATAGTATCAAATCAGCACTCTAGAGCTATACACTTGTGGTGTACCCGCGGTACTCTTGCGATTTAACCTACAGGGTGAGTTCATTTGCATTATTTGAACTTGTTAGGCACAAAATGCCCGGAGTTTTCAAAAATTAAATAAAATATATAACGTGAAAATATTTGTTGCTGTTATTTTTTCCAACAGTGTATACTTGCTACATATTTCCGTACTTCGATCTTAATATATATAAAATGCAAATAAAAACAAAAAGTATCTGCGAAGTTTGGGCTCGTCCGGGATTTGAACCCGGGACCTCCCGCACCCTAAGCGGAAATCATACCCCTAGACCAACGAGCCAGTTGACGTGTTTTTGTTCAAAGACATACTTGATTAACAGCCCAATTATATGTAAGTATGCAAATAAAGAATGAAACAAAAAACATCAAATAATTGCATAAATGTCGAAAAGCTTAGAATGTAACTATTTTTAAATATCCAGGTTCACAAGAGGTTTGACAAACTTGTTAAAAATTAAATGTATGCTTGTATATACAGATGTACGCATATATTTAGCTCTTCTTTCTTCTACTTTTCAACCATTTGATAAATTTTATATGCACACAAACATATGTATATACATATATACATACATACATATATCACCTAAATGGAAAGTATTTATTTCTTCTGTACTTCTTCGATAGAAATAACCAAAAACTTGTAAAAAGATATACTTAAGTGGCCTATACAGCTACAGGTTAGAAAATACATTTATAATGTATGATCAATTTTATTTAGTTCCGCGCAGTAATCAGAAAATGTTTAGGAAAATCTATGCATTTATTTTGTTTTCTACCTGTTTTTTATCAATACTTGAGTTTACACATACATAGGTAGGTAGGTGGGTTGGTGGGTTGGGTGTTGTCATAGCAATACACTTAGACCTTTCGCAGGTCCATTGTGATACCACTGGCGCTTATCCTTACCCTACGTGCTCCTTTTCAAACCATCCGGTAGCTTTAATAAACGAGCAGAGCTTCGCCATTTTACACTGAATTTTCTTTTTATAATTTGATTTAAAGCATATTAATCATGCCGGAGCAAAATAAATTAAAAAAAGAAATATTGCTTGGGCTCGTCCGGGATTTGAACCCGGGACCTCCCGCACCCTAAGCGGAAATCATACCCCTAGACCAACGAGCCAGTTATTCAAATTGTGTCCGATTGTACTTTTCAATAAGTGCAAGAAATAGCTAGTTCCGATATACATAAAAGTAAAGATGCTCCGCCACCTAGTGGTGGACTGCAGGTAGCACTGACTATAACTTTCCGCTAATCTATACACTTCACAGATAGATGGCGCCCTGTAGCTAACAAGCCAGCGATTCGCAACTCGGCTAAAGAGCATTGGTCACAATTTACTAACATCGGAAAATTAAATGAAATTTCTAACATGAATTAGATTTCAAACAAACAACGAAATTAGTTTTTCATTTCCAGTTTAACTGTGGTCAATTTTTTATATTGAAAAATTGCGTGTTTAAATGTATGCTGAAACTGAGTAATTTATACAAGTCCCAAGCCACTAAACTTGAGATTTTATGTTAGAGACTATTTTTATGACTTGAGTCGATTCGAGTATTCAGAGTAGGTTAGGTCGGGTGTAAATGGAGCCCACTCAAGCCTGTGATACCACTCGTTCGGTCTCAAGAGGGCAATTAGTGGTGGCTGTAGCCATAACTCCATAGCCGCAGTGCTGCACCATTTGACGATTAAACATGCCGTAATCATAAATAGCTGATATTGAGATAGAATTAATGACCACATTTGTATTTCGTCAAAAAAAGATGTACATATAAATATTTATCCACCAAGTCAATTAATTTTTCGTCATTCATTTCTATGAAATGAGGCATATCGCTACTGAACTTAGGGTACAAAGTCTCCACAAATATATTTATTATATTTAAGGCTGAGCCAATATGCTGAAGAAATACTAGATGATTACCAAGCAGGCTTTAGAGCCAACTGGTCGGCGATGGATTAGGGCTTCATAGTCATGCAAACCTTTGAAAAACTATTTGAATACGACATTGATATTCAATGTCAATTTATCGATTTTCAGCAGGCATGCAGTCTATAGGCATACCAACAAAGCTTATTGAACTTGTTATTATGACCCTTATAAATACGACAGCAAAATTATAATGCAAGGAGAATGTACGGAGCCGTTCTCTATTGTCTCAGGAGTTAAACAAGGAGCTGCTCTCTCAACGCAGATAACACCGCGTTACACACATTCTGTCCTATGAACCAAATATGCTTTTTCGGAAAGGGGATAAAAAATAAAAATAAACGTGTATCGGCGATTTTCATGTACACGTCAAATTTTTTTTTTTTTGTATTTTATAACTTTAAACGAGCAATTCTTGTATGCATATCTGTATAGCCACACGATCTCAGGATTAGCTTAACGGATTTGAATGAAATTGGGCACACAGGTAGTGTATCACATTTCTAGACTTTTCACCTAGGTGTTGTCACAAAAAAAAAATTGCATGAGATATGCCGATGTGGGTATCAAAAGAAAGGTATTTCACTCCGCATTACAATAGAGATATAAAACCCCGAATTTTTTTATTAATTTTAAAATCAGCCGCCACTATATTCCACTGCTTAAAGCGTGATGCAAAGAGTTCGGCTGTTCTCTTTGACAAATTTCCTTCTCGTACAAGGTCATTGAAGTCGGCTTGCGTTACTAAATACGGCACTGCAGTCCCAAGTTCACTGGGTGTTGGTACAAATTCCGATACTTCTGGTTCCCCGCATCTCGCATTCGATGCAAGAAATGTTGATAGCAGTGCTGGTGCTACTGTTGGTTCTCCATCCCTTAATTCGGGAACACCATCAAAAATCTCCATTGAAGCCGCTATACGTTCTTCTGATGAGTACAGAACCGCTGGAATAACCGATTCTACATTAGCCTAGCGAATTTTGTTGGGGCGAAAGTATTGGTACCCTTTAGTTTGAGTAAAAGTTACGCAAAAGTAGCCAAATTGTTGGTACAAAGTACTTTATTGTTGACCTTCCATCAGTAAACTTGCATAAATTTCTATAGCAATAGTCGCACACGACTTCCGGAGTATACCACAAGTAAGGATCATAAGCAGTCTTGAATATTTTCTGAAACGAATTAACCACTGTTTTGGTAATATGTTTAAAATTTTTACTTGGTGCGAATAAGCCACAAACGTAACAAAAGTTATTTCGAGTCGGACACTGCATTTTTCGTAAGATGAAATATACAGAAAGCCGTTTTCGCGCAACAGAACTTAAAACAATTGTCAAAGTATACGTCTCTTAGTAGCGCAACTGTCAGATGATCGGAACTTCCGGAACTGTAACAAATACACAAACGGCACAGAGTATGTTGTAGAAGAAAAAAAAAATTCCAGAAAATCTGAGAATTGATAAAAATTTTTTTTTTTTTAATTTTACATAGATGCTTTCCATTTCAATTCAACCGGGCTACTCGGGTCATGTTCTTCGATTTCGATGTAACTTAAATATGTTGCTCTCTGGTCAAAATAATGAGACACGTATTTTTTTGTTCGCCCGAAAAAAATTTTTTTCAAGATTTATCGGCAATTTTGTTTTTTGCCTCAAACTCGATTTTTTTTAATTATATAAGAAAAAAATTTTTTGAAATGCCCATAACTTAGTCAAAAATGAACCGATTTTAATAATTCTGGGTTTAAAATGATCGTAATTACTTACACAAGCGACTTCATGTAGAAACAATTGCAAAAAAGTAGTTGAAAATTTTTTATTTAGTAAAAAAGAAAAAAAATTTAAATTTTTTCAAAATTCAATATTTCAAAAAGGGCATTTTTTTTTTATAACTTTTTCCAAATCAAAAAAACATCTCAAACTTTAATTGAGCTGCATGCCTAGTAGCTAAAATGCGTTGTTTTTGAGTAATGAATTTTTGAGTAAACACCCTGTTTCGCACTTTTTGTTTTTTGCAAAATAAAAAATTTTCAACTACTTTTTTGCAACTATTTCTAAATGAAATCGCTCGTGTAAGTAATAACGATCATTTTGAACCCAAAATTATTAAAATCGGTTCATTTTTGACTAAGTTATGAGTATTTCAAAAAATTTTTTTCTTATATAATTAAAAAAAATCGATTTTGAGCCGAAAAACAAAATTGCCGATAACTCTTGAAAAAAAATTTTTTCGGGCGAACAAAAAAGTACGTGTCTCATTATTTTGACCAGAGAGCAACATATTTAAGTTACATCGAAATCGAAGAACATGTCCCGAATAGCCCTTTTGAATTGAAATGGAAATAATCTATATAAGAAAATTTTTTTTAATTGCTCATAACTTAGTCAAAAATGAACCGATTTTAATAGTTTTGGGTTCAAAATGATCGTTATTACTTACACGAGCGATTTCATGTAGAAATAGTTGCAAAAAAGTAGTTGAAAATTTTTTATTTTGCAAAAAACAAAAAGTGCGAAACAGGGTGTTTACTTAAAAATTCATTACTCAAAAACAACGCATTTTAGCTACTAGGCATGCAGCTCAATTAAAGTTTGAGATGTTTTTTTGATTTGGAAAAAGTTATAAAAAAAAAAAAAATGCCCTTTTTGAAATATTGAATTTTGAAAAAATTTAAATTTTTTTTCTTTTTTACTAAATAAAAAATTTTCAACTACTTTTTTGCAATTGTTTCTACATGAAGTCGCTTGTGTAAGTAATTACGATCATTTTGAACCCAGAATTATTAAAATCGGTTCATTTTTGACTAAGTTATGGGCATTTCAAAAAATTTTTTTCTTATATAATTAAAAAAAATCGAGTTTGAGGCAAAAAACAAAATTGCCGATAACTCTTGAAAAAAATTTTTTTCGGGCGAACAAAAAAATACGTGTCTCATTATTTTGACCAGAGAGCAACATATTTAAGTTACATCGAAATCGAAGAACATGACCCGAGTAGCCCGGTTGAATTGAAATGGAAAGCATCCATAATAAAGACATTTCCACGAGTCTGCCTGCAGAAATTCAGCGCGATTGGCGGATGCACTTATCGCATTAGGCACAATGCCGAATTGGAAGACAGAGTTAAGAAAGAAACTAAAGGGTGGTTAAGTTTCAAGGGCCGGTGTTGATTTTGAAAAAAATACATTTTTTTTAAGAAATTATTATCATTTTTCTTTATTATGATAATACTGGTACGGCTCAATTACGCGTGGAACAAAATATCGGCCAAATGGCCGCCGCTGCCTCGGAGGCACACCTCCATCCGATGGTCCAAATTTTCCAAATTTTCGATGTCGCTGAGGCATAATTGTGGTTCTATGCCGTTAATGTGCCGAGTTATCTCATCCTTTAGCTCTTGAATTGTTGCTGGCTTAACGACGTACACCTTTTTTTCCAAATAACCCCATATAAAGAAGTCCAACGGTGACAAATCACATGATCTTGGCGGCCAATTGACATCGCCGCGACGTGAGATTATTTGGCCATCAAATTTTTCGCGCAAAAGAGCCATTGTTTCGTTAGCTGTGTGACAAGTGGCACCGTCCTGTTGAAACCACATATCGTCCACATCCATATCTTCCAATTCGGGCCATAAAAAGTTCGTTATCATCTCACGATAGCGAACACTATTCACAGTAACTGCCTGACCGGCTTAATTTTGGAAAACATACGGCCCAATGATGCCGCCGGCCCATAAACCGCACTAAACAGTCACTCTTTGTGGGTGTATTGGTATTTCGAGAATCACTCTTGGATTATCATTCGCCCAAATGCGGCAATTCTGCTTATTGACGAATCCACTGAGGTGAAAATGTGCCTCATCACTGAAGATGATTTTCTTCGAAAATTGGTTATTCACTGTTGCCATTTCCTGCCACCATTCTGACCATTGACGACGCTTGAAATGGTCAAGAGGCTTTAGTTCTTGAGTCAATTGCACCTTGTAAGCGTGTAAATTCAAGTCTTTGTCAATGTTCATCAACGACGAGCATGAGAGGTGCAATTGTTGGGCACAGCGACGAGTTGAGGTGGACGGCTCTTCAACCAGCAATATTTTCTGCAGTACGAGCTGTACGAGCATGCACTGGTGTTTTCATATCTCCTACAGACCCGGTTTGCTCAAACTTTTGCACAATTTTTCCGATTGTATGCACATTTGGACGACTAAATCGACATGCATTTTGCTTTGAACGGCCGTTTTCATAATAAGTCTGAATAACTGTAAAGCGTTGCTCGATTGGTGGTTCAAATTGAATTAGTCTGAAATTGAAAAATGTTAAATGAAATGCAGAAAAAAACTTGACGTTTAACGTGTGTTGAATGTGAACATCGGCCCTTGAAATTTAATCACAACTTTAGTATATCCAGTATGTTTGCCTCATACGAGTAAAGACCTATTCGAGAAAGCTCTTCTAATAAACAACTTTCTTAGCTCTCAAGCGCAATAAATTCTTAGTCAGGTCATATTCGTCCGATTCATCTTCTAAGTCAGAAATATCGGTATCAACGAAAGTAGTTAAAAGTTGTTCAATTTCATGACCTCCTGATTTTTTAGACTTTTTTTTAATTATGTTGCTGTCACTGGAGTAGCATCAAACGCAAAATAATTTTATTTGTCTGGTGCGTACACCGTTTACAACCTTATGGACACAAGGAATGTTTAGAAACTTGGCAAGGTTTTTACAGATATAAAATTAAAAAATAATTATGGAAAATGTTAATATGGACGTTTTTCTACATATTTGAACTAAGAAAAAAAAATATTTATGGTCATATGTACATGCAAGCCAATGCGAGCTCTCACGAATTAATGGGCCATCCGCCTTGCAGCCTTGATTTGATACCTAATGAATTCTTTTTGTTCCCAGAGGTCAACGTTTTTCAACATCTGAAAAAGCTTTTGAAGCTTTCATACAGTTCATTGGGGAGGTATCCAGTTCTAAGTGGCAAAAGTGCTTTGAAAATTGGTTCAGCCGAATGCAAAATTTACTTCCAAGGAGAATATTTTAAAAAACAATAAAGCCATCCTCATTATTATTTTATTGTGTTGTCCTTATTGGGTGCAAAATGTAAAAGACAACCTTCGCAATGTTGCGATATTAAGATTTTTGTCCATCTATTATCCGCCTTGGTCAACACTTATCCAGTAACTAATAGCCAAATCTAAATAATTACTGGTTATTAGTCACTCGTACGTCATTTTGAACTTTGATAAATATTTGTAATCATTTGCAGTCCTCGCAATAAGATTGATTTTTTGGACATTTCCATGCAATCAATTCAGTTAGCAAACATGATCACAACAATTATTTGCAGCAACAATAGCAATCGTTTGTTGTCCTTTACAAAATAGACAAAAAAAATGGGTGCATATATTTTTTAGCTCAACGATTACTCGAGGAGCTGCGTCGCAATTTGTATGGACTACATTCACTGTCACTTGCTGTGTAATCGTTGCAGGAGTGGAACAGGGCGTTTAGCCGTATAAAAACTAAAATCATTTACAAGTAAAAATATTTACTCATTCATCTTGCTAGGCAGGCTTGGCGTAAACTCCAACAACAATAGCAACAGTACATAGTGGCAGAAGCATCGCATCAAATGTAACAAATTGTCAGCCGGCACGCTTGCGAATGCTTACTACTATTGTATGTATGTATGTATGTATGTGTGTATCTGTTTAAATGCGAGTATCTAAGCCAGTTGGACCACATCTCGGCAGTTGCAAAAACGTCACGCTTACTGACGACAATGACTCGTTTGCTGTTGCCACTGTCTATTCCAATTCGTCAAAAGTTAAAAATCACACAAAATATGTTGGTGACTGTTGGCTGTTGCTGCTGACTCGTGATTGCTTACTGCTGACTGTTGACTGTCGCTCGCTTTGAAATGAATAGATGGATGTTGGCAATGGATGAGATGGATGGCCTGATGGGTAGATGGCTAGATGGGCGGATATGTAGCTGTATGGAGTTAAAGCTTTGACGGACAGATGAATGACTGTGCAAGCGCAAGTGTCAGTGTGTGCGTGTGTGTGTGTGTGTGTGAGTGACTGAGTAGCAATGCTGCCAACTCATAGATGATGTTGCTGTTAATGACGGCCATGGCTCTTCAGCTGCTGGCGCTGCCACTGCCACTGCCGTTGCTGTTGCTGTCATACCAATATTACATTTCTGCTCCGCCATGTCTAAAACAGTTCTACACTCATGACTCGTTGGCAGCAGTGAGCAAAAACCCTGCCAAAAAAAAACACTCAATGAGAAATAATCACCATCATCATTTATTTTCCTCAACGCATCAATCTTTGTTGTTGCACAGCTGCTATGCACTCGTACTGCTCATTTCCGCCATCATTCTCAACGCCATCGCGCCAACTGAGCTGCTGCTGGCGGTAGAAATGTAGCATTGCTGCGTTTAACGTTGGCGTTTGCTTCTCTTCGCGCTGCTTTGCAGTTTTAGACTGCCACGCTGACGGTTAATTTCGAGAGTTTTGGTTGGAAGGCTGTTAAAGAGAAGAAAAGGCGTTGACAGGGGCCTTCAAAAAGTCAGCGCATAACAGGGGTTGTAAAACTTACTATGTATTATGTAAGACTGTTATAAAATTGTTGTTGCGCGATATTGTTGTTGTTGTTATTGTAGCAGCATACACATTTTCCATTCATGTACCGGGAATGCTGCGGGAATGACAGTCTTTGGCCGAATATGAATCCGGGTCGTTCCGGCACCGTAGAACCGACTGCCTTGGGAACCGGATAATTGTTACTGCGAAAAAATACAGCGCTTCGATGAATACTGCATGGGGTCCTTTTAAAGAAGTAAAATTAGTGGTGTTTTTTCTTCTTTCTGGTACGATAATTAACTTTATCCGAAATAAAATCTAGTCTAGGGACTAAGAGTTTAGACCACAATATCTTAGCACCCTCTGCACATTAGAACTATTGCGTTATACAGGGTGGGCCATATAGCGTTTGCTTTTTGAACCACCTATTTTTTTGAGAATGGTAACACAAATGACATGTCAAATGTGTTCATAATTTACTTAAAGGTTTGACATTTACGAAATGGGACGCTATACGCGTGAACAAAATTGGGAAATATTGAAAACCTATTTCCAAAGTGGTGAGTCTTTTTCTTCTTCCGCGGTTACAGTAAATGGCGAGCGTTACCGTGACATGCTCAACGAGTTTTTGTTTCCAAAAATTGAAGAGGATGACATGAACGACATTTGGTTTCAACAGGACGGTGCAACTTGTCACACTGCCTAAGTTACTCTCGAACTTTTGGCTACCGTTTTTGAAAACCGAATAATCAGCCGAAATTCCGATATCAATTGGCCGCCTCGGAGCTGGGATTTAAGCCCGTTGGACTATTTTTTGTGGGGTGCCGTTAAGGACAAATGCTATGCGAACCATCCAGAAACGATTGATGCTTTAAAACACGAAGTCGAAGTTGCCATTCATGAAATTGGACCCCAAACAATCGAAAATGTGCTTAAAAATTGGGTTGATCGAATGGCCTACTGTAAAGCCAGTCGTGGCAGTCATTTGAACCATATTATTTTTCATTCATAAATCACAATGTTCAATCTTCAAAATAAAAAAAAAAGTTTGAAAAAATATTGATTAGTTTTTTTTTATAGCCGATTCAAAAAGCAAATTTTACATGGCTATATATTACACGGATTTTTTCATTTTCACGGCTAGGACAGGACTACATACGTCGGTTAGTTTATCAATTTCACAACTGCACCAACTATCCACTCCAGCTCAATTGGTTTTAGAGATAAATTGGTTTTGGGACAATATGTCAGATGCCACGCTAAAGAAAACTTTTCTTTAAGGGGTAGTGAGAATTGTTTTTTTTTTTTGCATGTTCTTAAATATATAATAATATCTTAAAAATATTGTGTAAATTTGAAGTGAGTCCGATAAATACTTTTCGAATTATTCAACAATTAACAAACAGCGCTCGGACGCTCCGGAGCGTTCGAGAGCAAGTAGCTAGAAATTGGCAGATAAGCGCGCTTACGATAACACTCGAGAAGGTAAAGGTAACACGCGACGAAGCTCATTTTTGGATCAATGGGTACGTAAATAAGCAGAATTGTCGATTTTGGAGTGAAGATGGCCAGAAGAATTGCAAGAGCTACCAATGTATCCAGAAAAGGTCACAGTTTGATGCGGTTTATGGGCTGGAGGTATCATTGGACCGTACTTCTTCAAAGATGCTGCGAATCGTAACGTAACGTTGGACTAAGCGAATGGACAATTTGAAGCGCAGTCGCGGTCAACATTTGCATTAAATAATCTTCAAACATTAAATTATATGGACTGTACTATCGATTTAAATACAAATTTCATGCACTTTTTTTTTTTAATTTTACGTGTGTTTTTTTGAAAAACTTTCCTATAGCTCTTAAAAAATCCCCCTTTAGAATGCTACGTAGGCAACAGCAAATCGATATTTTGGAAGCTGCTCTGGCGGCTGAAGAACTATGATATAGCCCAGGAATAGATGACACAGTGTAAGTAACTAAATAATTCGTAAAACTCTACATAAATCGATTGCAAAACTTTAAATGTGTTTTTCTTAAAACTATGTTTTTTGAACTGGTAATCACTGTAACTTAAAAACCTTGGTAGATTTCAATAAAATTTATATTGCTTGTGGAAAATATAAATAATAATATAAAACTATAAAAAAAAAAAATAATAATATAAAACTCTAGCCTGATCGAAGAACTTTTGTTTTTTTTAATTTAAATTTTTTTTAAACAATTGTCGGTTTTTTCTCGAAAATCTGCAAATAATTTCCTGAGTCCGCCCTATTGTTAATTAAAAAAAAGCTTCGATCAGGTACGAGGGGTGACTTTTATATGTCGGGATTAGAGAACAAAAACTAATTTTAATCATCGAAAATCACTTTATTGTTTTTCAAAATATTCTTTATGAAGATCTATACACTTTTGCATGCGTTTGAACCAATTGTCGAAGCACTTTTGCCACTCTGAATGAGGTACCTCCAAAACATGTATTCTGAATGCCGCAACCGCTTCTTCAGGTGTCGAAAAACGTTGACCTCTCAGTTTGTTTTTTACGTCATTCGGTGCCAAGTCAGGACTATACGGCGGATGACTCATTCATTGGATATTTTGGGTGCTCAAAAATGCAGTTGTTTGAGCCGATGTGTGAGAGCTCGCATTGTCCTGGTGAAGAGTGATCCGTCTTTGGCTATTGGTTTTCCTAATTTCTTGGAAGACAACTGGCAAACAAATGGTTGTGTACCACTCAGAATTTACTGTTCTGCGTTGTTCTAGTGGTACGGTTGCGACATGTCCAGTTTTTCCGAAAAAACAGGCGACCATTTGCTTGGAACTGCTTCGTGCGCGAACAACTTTTGTTGGATTTGGCTCATCTTGAAACACCCATACAGTCGACTGCTGTTTACTTTTGGGCTCATACGCGTAAATCCATGATTCATCACCTGTCACGATGTCATAGACGTGTTTCGAAGCCCCGGGATCGTATTTTTTGAGCATTTCCTTCGACCAATCGACACGAGCCTTTTTTTGAGCGATTGACAAATTGTGTGGGATCCAACGTGAACAAATCTTTTTGACAGTCAAATGTTTATGCAATATTGAATGTATGCTGGTCCCACTAATGCCTAAGATTGTCTCAATCTCACGATAGGTCACATGACGATCTTGCAATATCAGTTCGCGCACAGCGTCTCGAAATTCGTCTTGGAGTGAACTACGACCACGATTGAATTCACCATACCATCGATAAACACTGGTTCTTGATGGAGCTTCATCGCCAAAAAATGAATTAAGTTCATCCATGCAATGTTGCTGAGTTAATCCACGTCGAAAGTTGTAAAAAATAATCGCACGAAAATGTTCACGATTTAATTCCATTTTTGGACCGAGATGAATCTTTTGAGTTACTGTAAACAACACAAACAGTGCTAGTATTTCAAAACGTTCTGAGTGCGTACGTACGTAAAAGCCAAAAAATGTCAAACTTTGCGATACAGCTGTCAGTTGGCAGATTGCAACACCAGAGTTGCCAAATCCTGCCAAATAAAAGGCACTCCTCGTACAAGATTATCTATTAATAAAACTAATTTCTCTTGTCCGATTGAGTTTAAATGAATCTCCAAGGACTTGTGATGATCACCGCAAGCGACTTCTGGAGAAACGGGCTCCACACAAACAGCGATAACTTTTACAATTATTAATTTTTTTTTGGAAATTTTGCTAAATACAAGTCGAGATATGATGCATAAGTGCTATGTTTTTTTTGTAAAATAAAGCAATTTATTAGCAAAAAAAAAAAAAAACTTTTGAAAGTCATCACTTTTTCGGCCCTCTGACTACTGCTAACCCCTTAATAACTATTTTAAAAATTTAGGAATAAACTGTCAACTTAGGGAAATGCATTTAATTTGAGACCTCATTCCCCGGTCAAACACCTACTGAACACTCTTAACTTGAGGATATTACCCATCTTCTTTCTAAAAAATTTATTTCAATTACACTTGACTTTATTTTAATTACAATGAGTAGATTATTCAGTTATTGTCGATATCGGAATCTATAACCTGGCATGTATTTGGTAATTTAGGGATGCCTGGTTAAATAATGCATTCATCCTTCAACTTCATAAAAAATTAAGCTGCTGTACAGAATGAAGAAGTGTGGCCAATATCATACCGTTAACCAACTCTCAGCGGTTTTGAAGGAATCACCTGATTGGCTGACGTAACTGCGGTTTCTGTACGAAAAAAACTGAGATTATGATGATAATATACGAAAAAAATCAATACAGCCTTCGCTCATGTTACTTCGTTGCCGTCAGACCCACTACTGATTGGACGATTACGTGAATAGGTGCGAAATGAGCGGGCAGAATTCTGCCGCCGAGTACCCGTTAACGTGTAAGCCGAAGTTAATCGTACCATTGCGTTTTTCAGCCTAGAGGATGGCTGAACCTGTTAATCTCTCGCCCTTTTCATTTTTCATGCCCGCAATAGAAGTGAATTACATTCACTTAAGGGGACAGATACCTGTAAACGGCCATATTTTCCCTGATTTTCATTAAAATTGAAGAAGTCAATATATTAAAATGAAGAAGTCAATAAATTTTTTTCAAAATTGGCATACAGTTTATTTATACATTAAAATAATGTAAACAATTTATTTTTTTTCATTCATCATTTAAAATGGCGGATGTACACTCAATTCTTCCAGGAAGGTCGCAGCGGGGCTTCTTAATCGGTGTGCATTGTAGCATCGGCGTCAGTGTCAAAAAACCAAAAAAAAATTCGCGGAATAAAATGCTTAAAAAAATGAATTTTGGGGCGAATTGTAAATTCACATAGAAAGTAATATCATAAAAAAGATGTGTGCAAAATTTCAGGGAGATCGGTCAATAACTTTTCGAGTTATCGTGTATGCCAATTCGAAAAATATAGTTTTGAGAAAAACGCGTCTAAAGTTTGAATACATGAAAATTCAGCCTTTCCCAACGCTCGAACGCAAAGAATAGAGTCGTCACGGTTGACGATCTATAATATAATATAAGAAATATTTAAATTTAAGTTCTAATTTTTTTTTGACATATTCTTGAAGGATTATATTAACATTTTATGAAAATAACAAAAAAATTTTTTTCGAAATTTTACAGGTATCTGTCAGAGCCCATGTGAAGACTAGGAGTAGGCGAAAGGAATGGAAACAACTAAACACAAGAAGTTTGTTTAGTTTAAATCTCACAAATCAAAATATTACCAAGTCATTCACAGAATTTTCTAAAACATGTAATTTCTCCTCCTATTATTTGTTTTATATTGGTATGAGACCTAAAGTCAAACTTCTCAAAGCCGCGAAAAATAAAGTAACAGTTTTGGGAAGACGCCACCTTCAGTACTAAATTCGCCTTGTGAAAATCAGTAGTGTTCCCGACTGGTGAATACCACGGTTGTGATATGACTTCCCAACCCAGTTTTTGAAATAGTTTTTAACAGTGTGGCAACATGAGGCCGATCTTTGTTATTATAAAAAGTTATATACGCGTGTCTAAGCCCACATTCTAGTCGTTTTTCTGTCAATGCTTTTCTTCAAGCGAATCGGTTTGACAGTACAACTACCCTGTGTTTCAACTACCCACTTATTTCTGATCTCTGGTCTCAACAAGGACATAGTATTACTTCCGAACCTTGATTGGATGAGTCCTTGTACCACTTTGGCCGAGCTGCATGTATGATTTTCTGCACTTAGAATTACAATGGCGTTCAAGAAACATCTTTACTATGAGAAATTGCCTTATGACGTTGCAGGGCATCAACTCATATGGCATTCAGTTTCTATGCTTTTGTTTGAATTTCAATACTTTTACGTGTTTGGAAATTGATACCTGCTGGATTGGTAACAATTCTGCCATGGAAGTATTCCTTTTAAATCCAGCATCTTCATATTTCCCAGTTAATCCCACACTGAAAACTCAATCCGCCGCTACTGTCTGCTGGCATGATCTATCTATATCCGAAGCCTCAACACCACAGCAACAAATATCAGCTGCTATCACTATCACCACCATCATTTTCGTCATCATCATTCTCATCATCATCACTCCACGTTAGATACATCGACTTTTGACGTGCACTGCAATTAACACACACAAATCGTTGTTGCTGTCATCTTGCTGTCAACGTCATCGCCGTCACGTGACTACTTGCTACACCTTGCGCTTCTTCATTCGTCGCCCTCCATAGCGTAAAGAATCATGCAGATCGAATCCAGGCAGTGAGTTGGATATTTGAGTAAATAAAAGCTGAAAAAAGAAGAAAAACTGCACACAAATATAAAATTGTGCAAATAAAAAGCTCCATGACTCCCCATGACTTCTTTCTGGTGATTTTTCTTCAACTTACATTATGGCTTTTTTCTCCGACATTTTTCTAGCTGTACACATTTGTTCTCGCGCATTCTTCAATCTCACCACAACAACACTTTCCTTAGAACAGTTTTCGCCAAGTCATTCGAGTCATTAATTTTCGCGACCCCACACGTTTTCGTTTTCATTTTCGTATTCGCCTCCGCCTTTGTTCCACTGCCATTCATTTTGACAAGAGAAGCGCTAATGTTGTTGCTGCCATTGTTGTTGTCGTTGCTGACTGTCTTGAGTGAAACACGCGCACAGGACCTTGTCGAGAATTGATATGGCAACATTGTGGAGGTAATGGCGTACGAGTATGTACTTCCGTTGTTGTTGCTATTGTTGCTGTCGGTAGCGGCTGACTCGTTGGCTGCGGTCGTTTGTTCTTTTCTAATTTATACCCTGACTCCTTTGTGCACTTTTCTTGTTCGCCACCTTCAACGACTGGCTTTGCCTTGGCTCGTTAGGTTCATTCGTCATCCGGTTGAGCGTTGAACGTTGAGCGAATGGCCAGCTAGCTTCTTTACTGCCTGCAGACCCTTTGCCCTTACACATGTATAAGTATATTCCCTAGTTACAGCGTTGGGTTATTTTTCATGCAAGTCACTTCAAAAGTCATTAATCATCTTGTTTGCTTGCTTTGTTGCGTGCGAAGTTTTATGCATGTGTAGGTTTGTAAGTGTATGTTTGTGTGTTAGTGTCCAGTTTCTTCGTATACTCAACATCATATATCACGCACATTTGGCTAACAAATCCCTAAGTATCCTTGTCATTCATTTTGACAATTATCCTGGCAGCATTAGACGTTGTCGAGCTTTTACAGTTACATACATGACTTAAGTTCACTTTAGCTTAATTCCTATTGACCGTTAGGTAGCCTGTGAGACTACGCTTTTGAAAATATTTCCTTATTTTTTTTAGGAAATTTTAAATTTTTACTCACGTTCAATTGTGTGCAGGCCCTCGAGTGAATAATAGCTTTGGGTCTAAAATATCTAATAAAAAAAAAACAGTCTGCTGAACATCTACTTACTTCTATGCCGATCATCACGAGAATTTAGTTTTCCTAGTCAGGTCAGTGTTTTGGTTTAGAAAATTTTCCAACCAGTATCATGCTTCTCCGATATTAGAATTCAAACGCTCACACTTTGGCAGACAAGATGGAACTCTGAACGGTACGGTAGATGGACAGCGAGACTAATACCCGATCTAAAAAAGTGAATAGAAAAAAATCATGGTGAGGTTAACTATTACCTCATACAGTTTTTGTCCGGACATGGGTCCTTTCGCAAAGAATTTGTGTGCAATGGGAAAAGTGAGCCTACCAAACTGCATATATGGAGATACCGAGCATGATGATGCGGAGCACACCTTTTTTAAATGCAAGAGGTGGAATATAGAGAGAACAGCTCTGCAACGGTCTATTGGTGCATTTACACCTGAAGAAATAAGCGAGAAAATTATGATAGGCGAAGAAAAATGGAATTCCGTCGCAAATTTCGTGAAGGATATTATCCGAAAAAAAGAAGCGTGAAAGGAAAACTTATGTTGAAGAGCATTGATCATAGGTTTCTCAAAACAGACAACCCTGGACGCAGGGTGAGTAAGTACGAAGTCTGGCAGCTAAATTTGTGCTGAAGCTGCTGACAGCGGAGCAAAAGGAACTTCGTGTTGAAGTCTCACAGGACATGCTGGACCCCATAAACAGTGATCCTGACTTCATGAAGACCATTATCACTGGTGATGAGTCCTGAGTGTACGGGTACGACCCGGAAACCAAAATGCAGTCGTCACAGTAGAAGCATTCCACGTCACCAAGACGTATCTCAAAAACCGACGAGAGCACTAAATACCATGTTACGTTCATACTGCTTGACAGCAACGCTAGCGACAGGCGGGAAAAAATTCACACATTTGCAGGAAGGTTACAGGTCTGCTTATGCAAGCGCGCGTAATTCAATACTTTTCTAACAGACCTTTAAGTGTCCTTCTTAGGACGCCGTCTTGGCCCTCTCCATCGAAGCAATGCGGGAGCAGTCCCGGGGTGGAGGGAAAAATCCAAGAGAAGAGGAGGGATATTTTTAGTGGAATCACCACACACGTAGTAGCGACGGTTCCCAACCTCACCGCCAAAAAAAAAACAAATATTATTTATGGTTTGATCTATAGCGCCTGCGCTTTAACATCAAAAATGCCTGAGCGGAATCGACGAAACCTAATTACACGTAATTAGTTGTTACAGTATTGGCACCATGATCACCATTCACAATTTCAGCCTGGCTTGCTTTTTTACCTTTATAAAAGAAAAACTCTAAAATGTGCCGAATTTTGACTTTGTTGTTAACCCTGTAACTCACAACCAAATAGAGCAAACAAAAAATAGCAAAAGAGCATAAATTTTAAATTGTTTGATCGGTACATTACGAGATATCGATCACTACAGCTGATGGTTTTCAAACGACTGTTGAACAAGTGAAAAGTGAGTGCCAAATATTTATTAAAGAAATTAGAGTGTTCAAATCAAGTATATGCTCAACTCGGAAACTTTGAAGTACTTCAGCCTGAAGCAAAACTGTTCGATTAAATTCTTAAGCATTTGCGACAGTATATGACAATGACTTAAAATATAGGTGAAGCAAAAATTTGATATGGTTTGCTGCCAACGTGTCCGTAGATTCTGTTTTTTTGGTGATTAAGCTTCTAATAAAGGGTGGGTATTTTTTACCATGAGCCATTTGATTAAGTGTGCGTGTGCTACCCCATGCTGCCAACTGAATTTAAAATGATTTACTGCATCTTCAAGCTGTTCACAAGACTTGATACAGTCGCCGTTCTACTTGTGGTTGAAAGTATTTCCAATCAGTTAGAGCGTTCGTCAACCCAGTTGCTTCTTGATTTTGCGTCGCATGTTACCATATAATTTATTGCAGCGGCGAACGGTTAGAACACAG